>JADBJO010008023.1:62500-65000 GCA_016801955.1 Conus betulinus
AGAGAGAGAGATGATGTTTATAAAAGTGATTTGGACATACTTGAATTTGAATGCGTTCTTTTCAAGCTTCGAATTGTACTGAGAGAGAGAGAGAGAGAGAGAGAGAGAGAGAGAGGAGAGAGAGAGAGAGAGAGAGAGAGAGAGAGAGAGAGAGAGAGAGAGAGAGGGGGGGATAAAATGTTTATAAAAATGATTTGGACATACTTGAGTTTGAATGCGTTCTTTTCGAGCTGCGAATCGTACTGAGAGAGAGAGAGAGAGAGAGAGAGAGAGAGAGAGAGAGAGAGAGAGAGAGAGAGAGAGAGAGAGAGAGGATAAAATATTTATAAAAGTGATTTGGACATACTTGAGTTTGAATGCGTTCTTTTCCAGCAGCGAATTTTACTGAGAGAGAGAGAGAGAGAGAGAGAGAGAGAGAGAGAGAGAGAGAGAGAGAGAGAGAGAGAGAGAGAGAGAGAGAGAGAGAGCTCTACACAGTGTTTTTTTTCAGGACAGAAGTAAAACTCTATTATGAGGACAGTAACAGCGTTGTCACCAGGACAACGATATAGCCCGGTTGTCAGACACACAACATAGACCTGCCATCAGGAAAGGAATATAGCTCTGTCATAGAACAGTAACATTACCCTAGTCACCAGGATGGTAGTATAGCTATGTCATCAGGTCAGTGATATAGCTCTGTTGTCAGGACAGTAATATGGCTATGTTATCAGGATAGTGATGTAGCTTTGTTGTCAGGATAGTAATATGGCTGTGTCATCAGGACAGTGATACAGCTCTGTTGTCAGGATAGTAATATGGCTGTGTCATCAGGATAGTGATATAGCTCTGTTGTCAGGATAGTAATATGGCTGTGTCATCAGGACAGTGATATAGCTCTGTTGTCAGGATAGTATAAGGCTATATCATCAGGACAATGATATAGCTCTGTTGTCAGGATAGTAATATAGCTCTTTCATCAAGACAGAGACATAGTTATCAGGACAGTCGGATAGTTCTGTTATCAGGACAGAAATATAGTTTTGTTATCAGGACAGGAGTAGAGCTCTGTTTTATCAGGACAGAAATATAGTTTTGCTATCAGGACAGGAGTAGAGCTCTGTTTTATCAGGACAGAAGTAGAGCTCTGTTTCAACAGGACAGAAGTACAACTCTGTTTTATCAGGACAGAAGTAGAGCTCTGTTTCATCAGGACAGAAGCAGAGCTCTGTTTTATCAGGACAGAAGTACAACTCTGTTTTTATCAGGACAGAAGTAGAGCTCTGTTATCAGGACAGAAGTAGAACTCTGTTATTAGGACACCGGCATAGCCCATTCATCTGGACGTCACTATTGCTCCCTCATCAGGACTTCAACATAGATCTGCCAGAAAGACAATTACATATCCTCGTATTCAGGACACCAACATAACTCTGTGAACAGGACAGTAATATAGCTCTGTCAACAGGACAGTAATATGGCTCAGTCAACAGTGCAGTAATATGGCTCTGTCAACAGGACAGTAATATAGCTCAGTCAACAGGACAGTAATATAGCTCTGTCAACAGGACAGTAATATGGCTCAGTCAACAGGACGTAAATATGGCTCTGTCAACAGGACAGTAATATAGCTCAGTCAACAGGACAGTAATATAGCTCAGTCAACAGGGACAGTAATATAGCTCAGTCAACAGGCAGACAGTAATATAGCTCTGTCAAAATGATACCAATATAGCTCTGTCAACAGGACAGTCATATAGCTCAGTCAACAGGACATTAATATAGCTCTGTCAACAGGACGGTCATATAGCTCTGTCAACAGGACAGTAATATGGCTCAGTCAACAGGACAGTAATATAGCTCTGTCAACAGGACAGTAATATAGCTCTGTCAACAGGACAGTATATGGCTCAGTCAACAGGACAGTAATATGGCTCTGTCAACAGGACAGTAATATAGCTCTGTCAACATGACAGTAATATAGCTCAGTCAACAGGACAGTAATATAGCTCAGTCAACAGGACAGTAATATAGCTCAGTCAACAGGCAGACAGTAATATAGCTCTGTCAAAATGATACCAATATAGCTCTGTCACAGGACAGTCATATAGCTAGTCACAGGAAAGTAATATAGCTCGGTCAACAGGACAGTAATATAGCTCAGTCAACAGGACAGTAATATGGCTCAGTCAACAGGACAGTAATATAGCTCTGTCAACAGGACAGTAATATAGCTCTGTCAACAGGACAGTAATATGGCTCAGTCAACAGGACAGTAATATGGCTCTGTCAACAGGACAGTAATATAGCTCTGTCAACAGGACAGTAATATAGCTCAGTCAACAGGACAGTAATATAGCTCAGTCAACAGGACAGTAATATAGCTCAGTCAACAGGCAGACAATAATATAGCTCTGTCAAAATGATACCAATATAGCTCTGTCAACAGACAGTAACATAGCTCTGTCAACAGGACAGTAATATAGCTCTGTCAACAGGCAGACAGTAATATAGCTCTGTC
>JADBJO010008023.1:70000-77500 GCA_016801955.1 Conus betulinus
CAGGTACTGAAATCAAAGAACTTCTTCCTTCAACTCAGGCCACGTGGAAACGAAAAGGTCGACCTGATCCTGACTGGCCGATCGATAGGACACCCAGTGATTTTAAGGTGCGACGGTATCCGTTCATTCTGGAACAGTGAATCAAAGAGGCGTGAATCGCTCGCACCTTGAAGGAGTTTAGTTGTCGCTGGCGGCGGTTGGCGGGCTGCGTTTTCTCGACCATCATTCCTTGTCTTGACATGTTCCTCATGACTGGCTCTGTTTTCTGAAATGTCACACAGACTCTAATGAATTCTGTTGGATTTCCAAGCAAAGGCAGCACACACACACACACACGCGCGCGCACGCACGCGCGCGCGCACACACACACACACACACACACACACACACACACACACACACACACACACACGCGCACGCACACACACACACACACACACACACACACACACACACACACACACACACACACACACACACACACACACACGTGTCGCAGGAAGCGTCTGGAGTGAAAGGACTGCTCTTGCTGGTGGGACAGAAGAGTCAAAACGAAATGTCAGGGCGTCTGGTCAGTGTTCCGTCGTTTCGTAATTCAGCTGCGCGGAACTCATAATTATTTTGCGAAATCTGTCCGCATTCTTTGTTTTCATATATTTCTCATCATCTGTTTGTTTTTTTTTTTCAAGAGAAGAAAAAAAATAATCGAAGAAAAAAAGATTTTGAGAACAAAAGCGTAGAAACGTGGATTATATAATCATAGTGTACCCAGTTGTGCTCAACAGATATTTTGTAATACAAACCGTTCCTTAGGATTGGTGGACTTCTTGAAAGTCTTCGATGCGCTAAACTGTTCAGCGTAATACTGTATGGAATTTCTTGTGTGTTGATGACGTTGGCAGTACATTATACACGGCCTTTATAGGTGTCAACCACTATATCCATCAATGCGTGTGTGTGTGTGTGTGTGTGTGTGTGTGTGTGTGTGTGTGTGTGTGTGTGTGTGTGTGTGTGTGTGTGTGTGTGTGTGTGTGCGTGTGTGTGTGTGTGTGTGTGTGTGCGTGCGAGTGTGTGTGTGAGTGTGTGTGTGTGTGTGTGTGTGTGTGTGTGTGTGTGTGTGTGTGTGTGTGTGTGTGTGTGTGTGTGTGTGTGTGTGTGTGTGTGTGTGTGTGTGTGTGTGTGTGTTGTGTGTGTGTGTGTGTGTGTGTGTGTGTGTACAGAGTTACCTGGATTACAGGTGTCAACGACTATGTCAGTCAATGTGTGTGTGTGTGTGCAGGTTACCTGGACTTCCAGATGGAGTCCAGCAGGGTAGTCTTATGACTTGCCAAGTTTGGGTTTCTATTTGGGTGGTTTGTTTGTGGTTTGTTTGGCGTTTTTTTTTTTTTTTCTTAATAAATTAATCGACAGTTGAAAGACAAACCTGCCAATCAGATGAGCGCTATATCGATCACGCTTTGTTTAGATTATTGTTTGATGACCATGGCATTCCCGCTCACAGCAGTTACAGTCCCCCACCCCGTCCCCATTTTCTTCCACTCTTATTTGTCAAGACACATCTAGGTAGTATTAGCAAAATCTCTCTGTCTGTCTGTCTGTCTGTCTGTCTGTCTGTCTGTCTGTCTCTCTCTCTCTCTCTCTCTCTCTCTCTCTCTCTCTCTCTCTCTCTCTCTCCTTTTTGTCGTTCATTATCATGCGGAAAGAGTCTATCATCATCAGCTGTTAAAGGCTTAACCAATATCTCGTTGCAGTTTTCGAACAAAACTGTTTTACGAAGAATCAGGCAGATGACACACTACCGACGGACACAGGTTAAGTGTTAAAAACATTGGTTAAGATCGCTAAAACTACCGTTCACCGTTAAGTAGATGAGCATATGAGATCGGTTTGTAACCAGATGAAACAGGGAAATGCAGCTGCTTGACAAACGGTAAAGGAATCCCTAACTTGTTTTCCCTTCCACCACACCCGTCTTTACTTTTTTGTCTTTTGGTTTTTTTTTATTAATAAAAAAAAATTTTTTTTCCTTTTCCCCCTATTTTTTTTGGGGTTTTGTTTTGTAAAGACGTTTTTTTTTTTTTTTTTTTTTTTTTTTTTTTTTCCCCCAGTGGGGCCTTCATTCTTTTTCTTTCCCCATTTTTCATTCTCTCTCTCTCTCTCTCTCTCTCTCTCTCTCTCTCTCTCTCTCTCTCTCTCTCTCTCTCTCTGTCACGCTGGCGCGCGTGCGCGCTAGCACATAAGCACACACACACACACACTGACTGACTGAAACCAATTTATTGTCAGATTAACTCAAAGTTGTAACACACAACACACACACACACACACACACACACACACACACACACACACACACACACACACACACACACACACACGCGCGCGCGCGCGCGCGCGCGCGCGCGCGCGCGCGCGCTCAATGTGAAAAAGAACAAACTGCCCAAGCTACCAGGTTTTTATTATCCACCTGTATATCTCCATAGGAAGGAGAAATTCTCCAGTCTCTTACTGAATTCGGTTGGTTCAACAAACAAAATATCTGTGAATTATGGCAACAGTTTCAAATGTAGACACATTACTTCGCTGTCTTATAGGATAAAACTTAATGCCTTCAAAACAAAATTCAGCAAGAATGTTAAATGTCTGTGCGGTGAACAAATTTCAAAACCAACACATTCTTCTGGAATGCCAGAGACTGAGACCTATTTTACCGGCTATTTCTGAAAGTTCTCTTGACAGCATCCTTGAGAATGTTAGTTTGTTGTTTGATTTTGAGAACTGTTTACTACGCAGTCCTATGGGACATTTGTTATAGTTTGTGTTATGACTCAACTAGTTATGTAAAGTGGGCTTTTCCATATCTTTTTTTTTTTTTCATTGTATCGTAAAGTTTTTTTTTTTTTATGATTGCAAGATAACCCACCCACCCACCTCCTCCTCATGCTCCCCCTCTCCAAATCCTTTCCCTTCGTCTAATATCACTTTAATGTGGAAAGACGTTAAATTGAAGACAACAACAACAACAACAACACACACACGCGCGCCCGCGCGCGCACGCACGCACACACACACACACACACACACACACACACACACACACACACACACACACACACACACACACACACACGCACATAAACACTCTCTTTCACTCACCCACTCACTCACCCACTCACACATACTCATTGTGTAAACCCCGGCCCCCTTTTCTTCTCTTTCCATTTTATAAGTGCTACCGTCAATGCTCTTTTGTTCAATTGTTCCTTTCGATGTGAGTGGCAAAGGCAACAGACTGAGAGTGACAGTGCACCAAACAGAATATTAACAACCCCACACGCCGTGTATCAAAATCAGAAAAGAAAAACCCAAAACAGCAAGCGGATGGCCACCTGTCATGTAACACACAGACAATGCATGGTGTGTGAGTCTTTGAAGAGGAACCCTTAACTGAAATCGGCTTTGGTTTGACCTAAAGTAGGGGGATGATGATTTATTCACCCAAGAGCTAAAGTATGTACATTTCAACAACACCACCGCCACTCGAATAAGAAAGCTTAAGGACAAGCTAAAGCTGGTTTCTTCAACAGTAATTTGCCGCCAGAACAATGTGGTTTAGTAATAAGACATAAATGTCATACATACATGCTCGCCATATTTAGAGCAAGAACCTGAAGTCTAAATGCGAACAAAGTGTGATCTTTTACAAAGATCACAAAGATGAAATATGCAAAGTTTGTATGTACAATTGATACTATTGAAAATTAATATCCTTTCCCTTTCAAATGCAAAGCCAAAGATGATGGTTTACAAAGAAATATAAATCATTCCCAGCACCTCTTTTAGATGGTCAACGTGTATCCGAACTTCTGTCGCCTGACTAGGAGGACTTCATAATAAAAAAAAAAAAAAAAAAAAAACGTCGGAAAAATATACTGCTGAATCTGGTTGAATCTGACAGTTTTTGATTCCAGTGTAAAAACGCATTCCTTTTTTTTTTTTTTTTTTTTTTTTTTTGCCCTCATGAAAACGTTGGAAAAATATCCTGCTGAATCTGGTTAAATCTGACAGTTGTTGATTCTGGTGTAGAACGCATTCACGTTTGTTCTTTTCACGGGTATATTGGTGTTGGTATCGGTCAGTCTGTGGTAGGTTTCAAAGGGAGCTGACTCTGGGCGGAAATTGAAGTCAGAGCAAAGGCAGAGGCACTGGGCCGCCCCCAAAAGGAAGAGATGACAAACAAACACAGGTGGAGCAGTTCCAGGCGAGACAAACAACATGTCCTGGAACTGGGTTCAAAGAGGCTAAGGAAGGGAAACCATTCAGTAGCCTCTTAAAACACGAACCGTTCGCCTGTTTGTCCTCGTCCATCCCGCCCCCCCCTCTCTCTCTCTCTCTCTCTCTCTCTCTCTCTCTCTCTCTCTCTCTCTCCATTCCACAGCCCCCTTTTCACACGCAGTTCCAAGTGGTAAAAGGCTGTGCACTCGTCCTTCGTTTTCATTCTCTACAACATCATTTGTCTTGCCTGAACATGTCCACACAGGTCGAAACGAGTTGCTTTTCTTTGTAATTTGTTTATGCTTTCGTCTGACGGCGGATCATTTCTGTCTTTGCTCTAATAATTTGGTTATCATATAATGACATTTGATACGATTTCCGAGTTCTGGTTTAATTCAGACTGAAAGCAGCGAGTATGTGGAATTGTTTCATTTAAAGAATGTTGGCAGATGAATGGGTATTATGTACGTACTTTCTTTGATTCACAAATGATAATGATCGGTGTTATCAGTCCGCCAAATGTTCACCAGTTTCCCTCAGCTAAGTCATGGTAGTTCTGCAATGTTGAGGATTAGCTTCCTCAAGGTTCTTCGAGTGTACAAACTCTAATACCACATGTCAGGTGGGGGGGGGGGGGGGGAGGAGGAGGAAGGGGGGATATACCCCGAGTTTGATATGGAAGTGCGGAGAGAAATTGGGGAACAGTTCGCATATCCTGAGGATAATGACAAGCAGATTATATTATTATATTATATTGGGTATTTATATAGCACCTATACTCGGACGCAGACCAAGCTCTAAGCGCTTTACAATAAACGCACTACCTCACTCACTCAACGGGCTGCCTACCCAGGTAGAGCCGGCCGAAGAGCAGCCTACTGGTGCTCATTCAGTCGTTTCATGTACCATTCAAATATGTCACTCATTTTCATTTATCTCATTTATCCCTCCAGCTTCTCATATAGGATGCATGCGATGTTTTTTTTTTTTTTATACGTGTCCTCCATTTCCTCGGTACACGCACACGATAACAGTAAGTGAGAATTTTTTTTGTGGCTTGGTAAGAAATACCAGGCGGCTATCTTCAATTTACTGATACCAAACAGGCAGTCCTGGAAGAGGAATGTGCGTCTGACCTCATCCAAAAGGTTTTCCAGTAGACTCGGGGAGTGGCGAATGAGCCTGGGCGTCGGCTTCTCAGTCCAGTGACAGTCCTCCACGCAGTTCTCCAGGACCCTTCACGCTCACTAACCCTTGAGCATGAACATCTTCAGGAAGACTTTAACCTATTAGATGGTTCGTGACTCGTGGCACGTGGGTTGAAGTGAATACCTGAGGTATTAGGTCTTGGTTTGTAGACAGACCCGAGTTGTTGGCACAACGGGTTGCTGAGGGGAACTGAAAATGAAAGTTTGAATGAGCTGTCATGCATGTACCACATGGTATTCCACTCTTTGTTGTGCCTGCGTAAAGGTACACTGCTGATTCCACGGGGCTGAACCAAAACAACACAGGGATTTTATGGTTAGGTTTTTGCAACTATTAGTGTAAGTCATGATTAGCGTGTGTGTGTGTGTGTGTGTATGGTTAGGTTTTTGCAACTATTAGTGTAAGTCATGATTAGCGTGTGTGTGTGTGTGTGTGTGTGTGTGTGTGTGTGTGTGTGTGTGTGTGTGTGACCAATCAGTTTGTTGGCGTGTCTGTTGGTCTGTTTGCCTGTCTGTCTGCCTCTCTCTCATTCTCTCTCTCTCTCTCTCTCTCTCTCTCTCTCTCTCTCTCTCTCTCTCTTTATTGAAAAAACACACACACACATAAACACAAATGCATGGACGCATGCACACACGCACGCATACACACACACACACACACACACACACACACACACACACACACACACACACACACACACACACACACACACACACACACACACACTTATGTGTACATGTATTTAGATAGGACGGTGATAGATAGACATGCAGACAGATAAATAGCTAGCTAGATACACAGAGAGATGCTTTATGCCTAAGGCCGTCCACTTTCTGCACATTTCAAGCTCTGCAGCTTTTTCTATGTAGGTCATCACGATCGATCAGTTATCCCCTGGGACTTAACAAAAATCGCGCACAAGTGAACGCACGTGCGCTCTCCCCTCCCTTCTCCTCTACCCCCCCCTCTCTCCACACACACCACCACCACTACGTCATTCCACCCATCCACCCCCCCACCACACACACCACCACCACACCACCTCATTGCTTCCATCCCCCCCCCCCACACACACACCACTTCTATAAAAGGTAAAGTAAAGCATCCCCAGTTTTCATCACAAGCCCAGAGAGCAGTTGCGGAGGAAGTCTTCACAGCCACAGGGCCCATGCAGGACTTAACTGGAGACAGCTCTGAAAAAAATCATGATCGCTCAGGGAAATCCTCTTTAGGGGAGGTGGGTGAGGTGGGGAGAGGGCGGGGAGGCGTTTCGAGCAGCGTCGGCTCATTAAGGGGGAAACGAGGTCGTTTTGTGGCCATTCATAAGGCCATCATGATCTTCTGAGACTGGTGAATTATCCCCCCTGGGCTTGAAGGAGACTCGGTAAGATGGGCAGGTCAGGGAGTATGGGATGAGGGGTTCGCGGAAGTGGGCGAACTGTTTTAAGAGAAAGCATCGTTATTTTCTGGGTGGGTCGTTTGTGTGTCCGACCATTGTTCATCAGGGGCAATGGCATTGTTGTTGTTGTCATCGCCATTGCTGCTGTCCATCGTGAGGCTGTTTTGCTTGTTCTAATCAACTAGTAAAATTATCGTGAGCAAGACAATGTGTCGGGTCTGTGTGTGTGTGTGTGTGTGTGTGTGTGTGTGTGTGTGTGTGTGTGTGTGTGATCACTTCCATCTGTGTTTCTCTTTGCATGTCTTTGTCAAGATTGTCATAAACCAGTAATCATCTGTAAAGCATTGTTGGTCTGCCTTTGAAGCTTGAGTGTGTGGAACTGTAACTCCAATTTTTATGACACTTTGGCAGGGATTTTGTGCACGGTGTTGTAACTTACTTAATCTTCAGTTAAAACCTCAGTGTGTATCTGCCACTGTCTGCTTTTATTTTGAACAATGGGAGAACATTCTTGTGTTTGGACTTTAGAGACTTTCTCTTATTCTACGTCGTGATGTGTGTGTGTGTGTGTGTGTGTGTGTGTGTGTGCGTGCGTGCGTGCGTGCGTGCGTGCGTGC
>JADBJO010008023.1:87500-102560 GCA_016801955.1 Conus betulinus
AGAGAAGGCTAGAGAGATAGAGAGCTAGATAATAGAGAGAGAGCAGAGAGAGAGAGAGAGACAGACAGGACATACAGACATACAGACCGAACAGAGAAACAGACATGTAGGGGGGGGGAGTGGGATGGCGGGGTGGAGGTGGAGAGAATAAATGTGGCGCCAGAAAAAAAAACACAAACAAAAAACGGGACCTGGAGTTGTGGATTGGCTGGGGAGTGGGGGGGGGAGGGGTTGTGGGGGGGTGGGGTTAGTGTTTGGGGGTGAAATCGTGGGGGGGTGTGGGGGGGGGTGGGGGGTGGGGGGGGGGGTGTTTTGAGGGGGGATGGGGTTCGGGGGAGGGGAGTGGGGGTTGGGGGGTGGGGGGGTACGGGTGGTGGGGGGTGGGGGGGTGGTGGGGGGGGGGGGGGGGGGGGGGGGGGGTAGGGGGGGGGAGTGCCAGTGTGTGTGTGGGTGAAACCAGGGTGGGTGACCTGTCCGCCTTGGTGTTGTGAGGACGACCGTTTGATGGAACTTGTCCGTGGATCATTGTCTAGTCTTGCGTGTCTTCTTTGTCCTGTGCATTCTGTTGTTTCTGTGTGATTCCTGTCTTTTTCCTTCCCCCTCGCTCCATCCACTTCGGTCTGGCTTACCCAACAGCCTCCTTTCTTTTCCCAAAACCAAGCTCTCCTTAGTAACAAAAATACACACGGTCTTAGAGCAAAATCAATCAAATCCGAAAAATCTGTTTCCTCCGATCCTCCGTGTTTCGCATACGATTTGCCTCAGCTAATAACGCGTATTGATTGCTCATTGAGTCTGTCTGACTTCATAGATATTTGACTCGGTCTCAGTGCGTGAGTACGTTCTTGATCACTCTGTAAGCACGTTTGGACCAAAAATTGCATTTTCTGCAAGCCATAGAAAATTGTTACCGTGTTGTGTCGTCTTGAGACACCAAAAAAAGTCGCTCTGCAGACTATCCTTTAAAACACTCTAGTGCGCGACTTGTATCGTTAATCGGATTTATTTATTTTGATAATGCTTTGGGTGTGTCTTTTTATCTTTGGGTGTCATTATTTTTTTACTCGCATGTGTCATATGTACAGATTTGAAACAATGAAGATTCACAGATTACACGAATAAACAACAACAGAATGAAACATAACGGTGACATCAGTACCCTCTCTTACTCTTAAACGCTTCACACAGAAGCAAACAAAAAAAAATGTACATTTGCATAACTAATGGTGCTTAGAGGGGTAGACAACCCACAACCCAAACATGCTAGGGTTGTAGATAGTGTTTTTCGTAGAATAAGACCAGGGACTGGACCAACAAAGCTCAAAACGTATTTCATGTTCCTGTCCTGTATACACCATGGTCAGACCAATTACTTTTCTTTGTTCTATGTGTGTGCGCTTACTTAATGATGAGGCGTTATAGTTTTCTCACAGAAACGGCAGGCACGGTAAATTACAAAATCCATTTTTTCAATACATTTCAAGATTAAAGCTTAAACAAACGATTGATCTCACGAAAATTACTGAAATTCTACATGGTTATAACTTTTTTTACCAGCTTGAATGGGGTCATTTTATGATTCGATCTACAGGTTAAATAGCTTTCGACGAAAAAGGTGCATTGCATACCATATATCCTCAGAATCCATATTCCCACGAAAAGTAGATCCGAATGTGGACTCCCCATTTTTGTCTTTCCCTCTTTGCATTTAACCCGCAACGACATAATCATACGATTTTGGCGAGGTAGTCTTCTTCCAAACACAAACGCTTGAAAACAGTATGGGATGCATCCGACAAGCAAACAAATAAACACTGGATATCGTTTTGTTTCCGCTGAAAAAAAATAAACACTGGATACTCGATTTATATCCGTTGAACTGATAAACAACAGCTATCGGCTTATTTCCGCTGAATAAATAAACTTTTGGAATAATACCGGATTTGTTGTTTCCCCACCGCGACCCGCAAATTAGGAACCGCTTAGGTAGGAACACGCTATGTAAAACAAAAACCACATGTTAACACCCTAAAAAACCCTTTTCAATGCAAATATACGCACCGCCGCTTCACAAGAAAAACACAACCCCTGTTTTCCAATCCCCACAATTCAGCCCCATACAGCAGAACCGGCTGTATTTGAGAAATCAACTAGTTTTTCAAAAATGCGATCAACTGGATTTTTCATTTAATTGCATTCCATCTTTTCAGATATCATTATCACCACATTCGTTGCTCTGTCTGTCTGGACGGGGTCATCACACACAGGAGTAAGGGCTTCGAGGTGTAGAAAAATAAATACCCCCCAGTATTTGACGAAAGTTTAGAAAGGCCGTTTTTGACAGACCTGTATACCCGTCCATCCTCTCTCAGTCCCCAGGACAACCTGCGGCTAAACACGACGATTATAACTGTAGTGGTTAGATTCCTTGAGAGAGAGAGAGGAGGAGAGATGAGAGAGACGAGAGGAGAGGAGAGGAGAGAGAGGGAGAGAGGAGATGAGAAGACGAGAGGAGGAGCAGAGAGAGAGCGAGAGAGAGACAGACACAGACCCCCCAGACAGGCAGACAGACACAGGCAGACAGACCAGACAGACAGAAGGGAGAGCGAGGGGTCAGGGGCAAGGGAGGGATGGGAGAGAGAGAGACAGTGGGAGAGGGGGGAGAGGGGGGAGGCAGAAGGACTAGAGACAGACAGGAGAGAGAGAGAAGAGCGGGAGGGACAGGAGGGAGAGGGAAGAGAGCAGACCAGAGACAGAGACAGACAGACAGGGAAAGACAGACAGGACAGCACAGCGACAGCGACAGGACAGAGTAAAATGTATGTATGTATGTATATGTTGCATGTATGCAGTATATGCCGTGTAGCCTGTATGCCTGTATTATGTTATGTAGTGTATGTATGTATGCCTGACATTTGAAGGTATCCCTGTGAATGTATTATATTATATATGGGATGCGTGAATCCGTGAGTACATGGTGCACAAATGTGTTCAGTCTGGCTTTTGTTTAATGAACGTGTTATGAGAGAGAGGAGAGAGATGCGGAGAGAGAGAGAGAGAGACAAGAGATAGAGAGAGAGCGGAGAGGAGAAGAGAGAATGACTCAACGTGCGCGAGCGGCGCGCGAGCTCGTGGTGTGTTGTGTGTGTTGTGTTGTGGGTGTTGGTGGGTGTGTGTAGGGCGGTGTGTGTGTGTGTTGTGGTGTGTGTGTGTGTGGGTGTGTGTGTGTGTGTGTGTTGTGTGTGGTGTTTGCTGTGTGTTGTGTGTGGTGTTGTTGTAGTGGTGAGACGTGCGGATAGTGCGTTTGTCGGGTGTCTGTGCGTGTGCGCACCATGTACGCGCCTTTAACTTCGGGTGTAAGTGTTTCTATCACGGGAAAACTAGACACCACAACGATAAAGTCTAAAGGACTTTCCCTGTCGAAACTTGTATCCAAGACGTTTGTTGTGGTGCTTTTGGATGTATAAGATGTTGCTGTTTGTTGTTGCTGCTGCTGCGCGCTGCTATTTTACGAAGCCCACTTGCAAACATGAAGGAGAAAAAGTAACGTTCCTGCTGCACTACAAGCTTCTGATCATGTAAGAGCGGTAATGGAGATGGGAAACTTCAATTCCGTTTTATGCCTCCCAGCTGATGAGCTAATGGTCGGGCAAAGCGTTTGCCAACAGGCCTGGTCCTGAGTGTGGGGTAGGATGGAAGGCGAACGTTCTTTGTGGGCTTGTTCACGGTCAATAGGAAATAAAACACCACTTCAAAACACAGACTCAAACACAGAAGCCAGACACCCCACACAACACACACACACAAACCCACACACACACACACACCACACCCACAACGCACACAACACACACAAACACACACACACACTCACACCACACACACACACAGGGTGCACACACCACGACACACACACACCACACACTCACCACTCAACACAGTATGCCGAAGCAGACACACACACACAACAAAACCCACACAACACCACACACACAAACACACACACACCACAAACACCACACACACAACACACACCCAACGACACACCACACACACACCCACAAAAACATCTCACACACACACACACACACCACACACACACACAAACATCACCACACACACACACGCACACACACACACACCACACTCCACATCACCCACACACACACACACAACACCCACCACACCAACACACACAACACACACACACAACACACACCCACACACACAAACCCACACCACACCACACACGCACGACTACGCAACGCACGCACGCACGCACTGCACACATGCATACACACTTCGCAACAAATACCATGCATGCATTACACACAAAAGACACACACTAGGCACACACATAACACACACGCACGCTCGCATGCACGCACGAACGCACGCACACCACAGCGGAGGGATGAAGAGAGAGAGAGAGAGGCTGCGGAGAGGAGGAAGATGAGGGACGAGAGAGAGGAGAGAGCGGGAGAGAGAGAGAGACAGACAGACAGACAGACAACACCTACAGACAGACAGTACACAGAAAAAGAGAGAGAGACCTAGCTGACTGACCTGACTGACTGAATGAGCCTGAACTGACTGATTGACTGACTGACCAACTGACTGAGAGACTGACAGACATACACAGAAGCCGCGAGAGAAGAAGAGGAGAGAGACTAAGAAGTGGGATTAGATATAAGAGAGAGAGAGAGCGAGAGGAGGAAGGAGATAGAGGACTGCGGCGGGCAGCAGACGACAGAGAACACAATGACCGATCGGCCATGACTTTAAAGGTTGGACCATCGCTTTTTTTTGTCCACCCGTCCTGTGAATAATACATGACGGGCAATGATGGATGGAGGACCATTTCTTTTTATGTCCCCTTCTACCTTGATCAAGCCACTCACGTCTCTCTCTCTCGCTTCTCTCTCGTCTCTCTCTCTCTCTCTCTCACCCACAAACACACGTTTAAATGAATGCATTTAATATTATCGTTATTAAAACAAAAAAAATGAATTTGCCATATATATCCTCATCCAGTTAAATCACCCCACACACACAACCACCCACCCACCCCACACCCCACACACACACACACACACCACACAACACTCACGCACGCACGCACGCACAACACACACACACACGCACACCAAACACACACACCACACAACACCCACACACACACACACACACACACACACAACACACACGCACGCGCGGCGGCGCGCGCGCACACACACAGGCACACAAACACACACACACACACACACAATACACACATACACACACACACGCGCGCCACGAAAAAAAAAAAACACACCCCGCACACACATACACACACATACACAGCACACCACACCACCACACACACACACCCACACACCACACACCCACACACACCCACACACACACACTGCACGCGCACCACACACACAACACACACACACACCACCACACACACAAACACACCACACACACACACACACACAAGCACACACACAACACAAGCACACACACACACACACACACACACACACACACACACACACACACACACAACGCTCGTGCGCTAACTCGCGCGCCGCGCGCGCGCCCATGAACACATTTTATATATCGTTAGTTTTTTAAATTCGAATTTGCCATAATTATTTCAACCTCATCCAGTTAACCGTTCACATTCCCCCTCCATGGTGGGCTGAGGCCTGATATAAACATATCTTTTGGTCTGTCTGTCCTGTGTCTCTGTCGTCTGCTGTCAGGCCGCCTCCTTTCTCTCGTTCTCTCGCTCTCTCCTCTCTCGCTCTTCTCTCTCTCCGCTCTCACACCCCTTCCCCGAGACTCTTTCGCTCCCCCCCCCTCTCCCTCCTCATCTCGCAACCCCCGCAATCACCGCTCCCACCACGCTCATCACACGACCCCACTCGACCTCTCCTAATCATCCGCCCCCCTCCCCTCTCCCTCCTCTCCCACCCCCATCCTCTCTCCGTCTCTCCTCATCGGCCCTCCGCCTCCCCCCCCCTCATGCTCATCTCTCCACCCCCTCCCTCAACTCCATCCCTTCTCTCTCCTCCATCCATCGTCCTTCTCCTCGCCTCTCTCCTCCCGCCCTACCCCCCCCCCACTCTCTCCCTCCTCTCCCCCCTCTCGACTCCACCGGCCATCCTCTCTCTCTCGCTCTCTCTCTCTCTTCACTCTACGGCTTTGTCTCTTCCTCCGGTCCTGGTCGCTCTTCTGTGTTCGGTCGTCTAATCCCCTGTCTTTGTCAGTGCACTTTTCACAGTGCACTTGGTGCGACAGGTTTTACCTGAACCATGTATTTTTGTTGTGTTTGAATGCAGGTACTTAAGATCTGGTTCTGTCTGTTAAGGTTGTATGCTTTGTCCTCTGTAGAGTGTCTGTCCTATAGCCATATATCTGATTATCTCTGGCAGGCTCTCTGTTTCTCTCTCTCTGCTCTGCCTCTCTCTCACTCTGTGTGTGTGTGTGTTGTGTGTGTGTGGTGGGTTGTGTGTTGTGTGTGTGTGTGTGTGTGTGTGTGTGTTGTGTGTGTGTGCGTTGCGTGCGTGCCTTAGTGCGGGTGCGTGTATGGTGCGACTCCTCGTCTGTGTGCGTGCGTCTGTGTTGTGTGTGTGTGTGTTGTGTGTGTTGGTGTGTGGTGTGTGGTGTTGTGTGTGTGTGTTGTTCTTCTTCTTCTTTCTTCTCTTTTCTTTTCTTCTTCTTTCTTCTTCTTCTTTTTTCTTTTTTCCTTCATTTCTTCGGCTTCTGTCTCTCTCCATCTACTTCTTCTTTCTTCTTCTCTCTCGCTCTGTTCTCTCTCTCTCTCTCTCTGTTTCTTTCTGTCTGTCCGTCTCTGTCTCTGTCTCTCTCTGTCTTTGTCTCTCTCTCTCTCACCTCTCTCTCTCTCTCTCTTTCTCTCCCTCCTCACTCTCTCCTCTCTCTCTGTTGAACTAAGTGTATAAAAGTGTATTAATATGAATCGGCGGAGAAGTGGATGTTTAGGCAGCGACAAAAATTAAGTTAAAAATTAAATGATGTAGGTCATCTGCCCCCCATTATAAACGCACGCACACACACACACACACAAACAGTCACACACACACACACACACACACACACACACACACACACACACACACACCATGTGACTGCAGTATATGTGTTCTGACTAGCTTGACATTCAGATATGAGGGTGATCAGAATAGTTGCGAACATTGTGCTCTTAATATACAGGTTCTTAAACAACTCCTTAGGAAGTTAAAATAAATATTTGATACACATGTATAAGCCATTCCTTCTTAACGGAGCTGACATTTGATGGAAGCGTGTCTGTACGTTGATAGTTAGGCTCCTACGATAAAAACCCTCGAAACCTGTATTATTTACTTGAACACTTCAGCAAGTTTAAAGAGGATTAAACAGGTAAACATCCAGAGTGAACTAAAAGCCAATTTTTTTTTTTACAATGATTATCTATTAACTCTGCCTGGTACAGTAAGAGACAGTTCGTATATTGTCGGGAAAGTGTTTTTTTTTATATTGGTTGATTTTTTTTGAAAAAGCATGTGACTATGTTTGTTTAATGTTGTATGCCCCGGTTTTTTTTTTATTTTTTTTTTATTAGAAAATAGAATGAAATGTGAGCTTTATTGATGAGTCAAAAGCACGCATGTTTTAGTGGAAGCCAAGAATGCGATCTGTGGCCCTATTTATTTTGAATTTATGAATTGTAAACGGGGGTTAAGCAGGGGTACTGCGCTGTATCCTACTTTTTTCATCAACGAGCTTGGTTCAGAGAAAACTGTAGCGTGGTCATCATGATGTTACGTTCGACTTGACTGAACTATTCATATACTTTTTTTTTTTTCGGTGATTATACTATTTTTTTTATTGTCTGAAGTAGTACTAGGTTACAAGAGACAAGAGTCTCTTCTATGTTCAGATCAAAGCATGTAGGTTTGTCAGATCGTCATCCCTCGCCCTGCCTACGTCCCGCATGGAGTAGTCTGTGCCCGGTGGCTACTGTGTGGAGTATGTCAACGATCAATGTATCAGCCACGTGCCAGTTTGGTCAGTACTGTTCTGAAGGCAGGAGTTAACTGTATACATGCTACTTCTGCACAGACGTCTGACTGTCAACACCCCCCCCCCCCCCTCCACCTCCTGACCCCGTCCTTCCCCCCCCCCCCCCCCCCCCCCCCCCCGAACCCTCTCACTCCTTCCTCCCATCCCTCTAGAGCCGTTTTTTCGTTTTTTTCTCTGTATTTTTGTTTTCAGTCCGGACCTCTTGTTTGCTATACACGCACGCGCGCCCGCGCACGCACACACACAACACACACACACACCACACACCACACACACACAAACACCCACAACACACACACACACACAAACACACACACACACAATCGCAGCGCGCACACAACAGCACACACACACACACCCTCACACCCACAACACACACCTACACCAGCACACACAAGCGCGCACGCACACACACCAACCACACACCACACACACACACACACTACACACACACCCAACACACAACAAGCGCGCCGACACCCGCACACACGCCACCACCAAAAGCACGCCACAACAACCCACACAACACACACACACATCACATGCACACGCCAACCACACACACACACACACACAACACCACACACACACACACAAACACTACTGCGCGCGCACACACACAACACACATTACCACACGACACACCACACACCACACAACACACACAAGCAAATCGCCGCACACAAACGCCCACACACACAACACAATTGGACCACCACACCCACACAAACAGTACACCACACACCACCACCCACACACTCCACACACACACTACATCACACACAACACACACAAACCCACCCACACACACACACACACACACTCGCGCGCGCGCCGCGCCACTACCATCTCTCCACACACCACAACACATCCTCGTAGCTCGCGCGTATACCCCTCAAGACCATAATATTTGATCACGGGTCGTTGGTTTCCTAAGTGCTGGGATTGATTGTGAGGAATATATTTGCGACGCTTCTCTCTCGAGAGAATAGATAGCGATAGAGAGAGAGAAGGAGAGCTTGTGGTTTTTGTTTGTGTTTGTTGTGTGTTGTGTGTGTGTTTGTGTTGCCGCGCGCGCGCGCGCGCGCGGACGCGCTTACAAAGCTAAACTTCCCCAGAATGAAACAAATAAATTTAACCTACCCAACATTCCCAAAATATAAAGACATAACTCACTTTAAAATGATAAAGATTACAAATGAGGAAGAGGAAAGAAAGAACGGATAAACAAGAAGAAATGAAACGAAGAAAGAGGGGATGCACGGAGGACGAATAAAAGATACAGAGAGAGGAGAGAGAGAGAGAGAGAGAGAGAGCGCCTCTATCTATATAGAGAGAGACGATAGAGAGAACCCCCCGGTGAAAAAAAGGGATCAGACAAACTACCGAAGCGACCCGACAGGCACGGAATGGAAAAATGAAACGACCAGACTTTGCACTGACGTAGACGATGAGTCAGATGAAGTCAGAGAAGCATAGCAACATTAACTTTACAGGAAAGAAAAAGAAAGGAGGGAAGGAAGGAAGAAGGAAACCAACAAAAGAAAGAAGAAAGGAGGAGATGGAAAGAGAAATAAAAAAAGGAAAGGAGGAGACTATTCTGAGAAGGAGAGAAAAAATCATACTAAATTACGACGGCGACGAGAGAGAAGAGAAGAGAAGAAGAGAAAGAGAAGAATAAGAAAATACCTCAATAAGAAGAAGGTGGAGGAGGAGGAGGTGGAGAAGGAGGAGGAGGAAGGAGGAGGAGGAGGAGGAGTGAGGGAGGAGGAGGAGGAGAAGAAGAAGAAAAAAGAAGACGAGAAGAGAAGACGACGAAGAAGCAAGACGAAGAAGAAGGTGGAGGAGGAAGGAGGAGGTGGAGCAGGATTTTTTAGAAGAGGAGGAAGACTGAGAGGAGATCCTTAGGAGGAGGGCTAGGGAGGCGAAGAACAGAAGAAGACGAAGAAGAAGAAGAAATCCTCCGAAGAAGAAGAAGATGATGATGATTGATGCATGGTGATTGGTGATGACAGCTTGACGTGGACGACGACGACGACGACGGACGGACGACGAACGACGATGAGATGATGATTGATGATGGTGACTTGACAAATGACGGACGATGGACGACGACGACGACGACGACGATTGATGGGTGATGGTGATGACGATGGACGTGACTAACGACGACGACGATCACGGACGAAGATGATGATGATCCTCGCGACGACGACTAACGACGACGACTACTGCTCGTCGTGATGATGATGATGATGATGATGATGATGATGATTGATGATTCGATGAGAGGACGACGAACGATTACTATGATGGTGATGATGATTTGGCGGCGACGACGACCGACGACGACGACGACGACAATGATGATGATTATGATAGATGAGGATGATGAGAGATGGGATGAGATCTTATTATTCTTGCGACGCCTACACGACGAACGACGACAATTATACTTCTGCTGATGCTTATGATGATGATGCTGGGAATTGGATGATGATGATGAGGTATGATGAGGATGATGAGGCTTATGATTAGGATTTTTTTTTTGTCATGATGACAGATGAACTGTTCTATTTTGTTTCGGTGTGGGGAGGTGTTGAGTCGGCAGAGACGACCAGACATACATCAACACGAAGTCGATGAACAGACGTGTGACAACCATGCGTACAGACATTCGACAATAAAGCACAAGCTGAACGGGAAATGCCGCCATGCAAGTCTCTCGAGACCAGAACATTTTTCTTCAGCAAAACCCATTGTTCTCAGGTAAAGTGCTGCACCCAACAGAACACATCTCCTCCTCTCTCTCCTCACCCCTCTGCCTCTCAAACACACTGGTCTCTCCTCTCCCGGCTCCCCCGCGCTCCTCCTCTCGCTCTCTCGCTGTCATGACCAGGGTCTCTTCAGCTATGGCAGGAGGCTCGCTCCTTCCATCTCCGCTCTCTTCATTGCTCGCCGCGCTCCTCGCGCGCCCTCGCGCCCGCCGCTGCGCGCGCTCGCTCTTCCCCTAAGCCTGCCTCTCGCTTCTCCCGCGCCAGCTCTCGCGCCCTCGCCGCGCGCTCTCTCTCCGCGCTCTCGCCCTCGCCCTCTCCGCTCTCCTCTCTCCTCTCGCTCCGTCCCTCTCTGTCTACGGGCGGGCCTGTCGGTCCTCTCTTGATCCCCTTTCTCCCTCTCCTCTTGGCCCCTCTTGTTCTTTCCTTTCCTCCTCTCCTCGCTCGCTGCGCAGTCGCTTCTCCTCTCGTCCTCTTTCTTCTCACCTCACCTCGCTCTCTCGCGTCCGCGCCCGGCACCCCTCGCCTCATCGCGAGGGGCAAATCATCTCTCTCTCTCTCCCTCAGCCCTGACCCCCATCTCCTCCGTCCCCCGCAAGCTCCCACCGGGCCCCCCAACCCCCGCCCAATGCCCCAACCCCTCTTTCCTTCGCTCTCGCGGGTCACTCCCCGCTCCCTCGCCCTCTGCGCCGTCGTCCCTCGTCCGCTCTCTCCGGAGCCTCCGCTCTCTCCTGCTCCCGTCCTCTCTCTCTATTCGGTTCGGGTCTGGCGTCCTCTTTGTCTCTTGGGGCTTTCTCTTCCTCACTCTCGCTCCCCCCACCCTCGCCCTCTCTCCCTCTCCCCGCTCATCCTCCTCATCTCAGTCTGCTGCCTCTCGGGGTCCGGCTGTCTGCTGTCGGGGCGGCGGCGGGGCCGCGTCCGGCGCACTTCTCTTGCGCAACCTCCACTCCGCCGCGCTTCTCTCATCTCTCAGCCACGCCTCTCGCGCCGCATCCCCATCCCCGCGCCGCGCCGCTCGCTCGCGCTCGCCACATCCTCTCGCGGCTCGCTGTCATTGTGTCGTGGCTCCGAAGTCCTGCACCGAAAAATCTGTATGTTCTCACAACACTGACTGCACCAAACTTTCGCCCACCATGGAGAGGCGTGTCCCATGGGCGATAAACGAAAAGGCTCTTTATTGAAGGCATCTGCTTCTGTCACTGACGTGTAAGCCTTTGGCTGCGGGGTGCTGCGGCCTGTCTGTATCTGGCTGGCCCCCTGCTGTTCTGTGCGTCTGTGGTCTGTTGGCCACCCTAGGGCCTTTCGTTTGTTCCGTCCGGTTGATATAAAGAAGCGTTTGTTTGTTTGTTTGTTCGTTTCGTTTCCGGCATGGGGGAGACTTTTTGTTGTCATTGCGGTCTGTCTGAGATTGGTGTTGATGCCTTCTTCTTTCTTCTTCTTTCTAATTCTTTTCTTCTTTCTTTTGCTTCTTTGTCTCTTCTTCTTTGCCTGCTTCTGATATTTTCTTCCCTTCTCTTCCTTCTTCGTCTTCTTCTTCTTTTTCTCGTCTCTTCCTTCCTGCTCTCTTCTTTCTTCTTCTTTCTCCTTCTCTGCATTCTCTCTCTTCCTTCTTCGTCTTCCTGTCTTTCTCTTCTTCTCTTCTTCTTTCTTCTTCTCTTCGTCTTCTTTCTTCTTTCTGTCTATTTCTTTCTTCTCTTCTTCTTCTCGTCTCTTTCCCGTCTTTCGTTCTTTCCTCTCCCTCTTCTTCTTCGTTCTCTTCCTTCTCTACTTTGCGTCGTCTTTCTTCTGTATCGGCTTCTTCTTCGCTTTCTTCTCTTGTTCTTCTTCTGTCGCTCTTCGCGTGAGTCTTCTTCTTTCTTCGTCTCGTCTTCTTTCTCCTTCTCTTCTTTCTTCTCGCGTCTCTTTCGATCTCTTCTCTAGCTTGGCAGTCGGCTCTTCGCTTCTTTTCTATTTGTACATGGCGTCTTCTCCTCTCGGTCTTTCTTCTCTGCTTCTGCTGCCTCTGTTCTTCGTCTTTCTTTCCGTTCGTCTTCCTGTCTTCTCCTTCTGCTTCTTGCTCTCTCTTCATTCTTGGGCTCTCTTCTCTTCTTGCGCTGCCCCGTCTCGCGCTCTTCCTTTTTTGCTCTCTTCCTTCTTCTTCTTTCTTCGGTCACGCTTTTCTTCTTCGTCTTCGGGTTCCTTCTTCTTCTTTCTTTCTGCTGTTCTTCTTCTGCGCTATGTCTTGCGCTGCGCTTCTGTCTTCTCGGCCTCTGCCTATCTTCTTTTTCTTTGTTTCTGTTCTATTCTTCTCTTTCTTTCTTTACGGTCTTCTTGTCTTACTTTTCTTCTTGTTCTTTCTTTCTTTCGGCTTCTTTCTCCTTTCTTCTTCGCGCTTGACGTCTTCTCTCTTGCTTGCGTTGTCGGTTGTCGTTCTTCTATACTTTGCTTTCGTGCTTCTTTCTTCCTTCTGTCGCGTCGTCGACTTCTTCGTCTTGCTTCTCTTCTTTCTTCTTCTTTTCTGGCGTCTTTTCTTTCTATCTTTGCTCTGTTCTTTTCGTTTCCCTGTCTTTTCTTTCCTTTTCTTCTTTTCTCTCTTCTTCGCTCTTCCTTCTTTCTCGTCTTCTTACTTTCTCTTCGGCCGCGGGCGGCGGCGGCGTGTCGGTTGCTTTCTGTTGGCTGTCTCTTTCTGCCGTCGATTCGCGGCGGTCTTCGGCTGCTGTCGTCGGCCTGCTTTCTGGCTGCCCGTCTCTGTCTTACCGCGGATGATCTGGCGCGGCTGCGGCGAGTGTTTTTCTGCCGGTCCGCGTCTGGTGCTGGGGCGGTCTCGGCTGCGCGTTCGGCGCGGGCTCGTCTTCTTCTCTTGTACGGTCCTGCGTCTCCCGCTTGGGGGTGTGGCGTCGGTCTTCGGACTGGGCGGCGGCGGGGCTTCTGTCGTCTTCTTTTCTCGGCTCTTCTGCTTTCTCTTCGCCTTCTTCGCTGCGGTCGCCGCGGTGCTCGTCTCTCTGCTGCTAGTACTTCGGTCGGTTCGCTCGTCGCGGGGGGGCCGGGGCGTCTTCTTCTCCGCTTTCTCCTTCTTCGCGTCCTGCGGGCCTGTCGGTCCGGCGGCTCTGCGGCGGCCGTTGCGTGCTTCGTTTCTTTCTCGGCTTCCTTTCTCTTCTGCGTTCGGCTTCGGGCGTCGTCGGTTTCGGGCGCTTCTCTGCGTGCGTGGTCGGCGCTTGTCGGCGGCCGCGGTGTGTCTGAGTCGTCGCGGCGTGCGCGGCCTTTCTTTTTTCTCGCTCTCTCGGCCTCTTTCATGCGGCACGTCCTGCGGTCTGCGTGCGGGGCCTGCGGCTCGTTTTCGTTCTTAAATTGGCTTCGTCTTTTGGGTCGGGAGCTTCTGCGTCTCGACTAATGCGTGGCGTCTTCGGCGGCGGTCTTTTCTTTGTCGGCTTTCGGGCTTCTTCTGGCTGCGGGCGTGCGGGTCGGGTCGTGTGGCCGTTTCTGCGGTGCGGGCGGCGCCGTGCGGCGGCTTCTTTCTTCGCGTCCCGGCCCTTTCGGCGCGTCGCTTGCGGCTGGCGCGCGGCGGCTTTCTCCGTCTGCTTGCTTTGTCTGTTCGGGTCTGCTGCTTGCTCGCGGGGGCGGCCTCGATGGCTGCGTTGGGCGGCTCTTCTTGGTCCTTCGGCTCGGCTTTCTTCTCTCTGGGCTCTCGGGCGGGGCGGCGCGGGGCGGGCGTTCTGCGTCTGTCTTCGTTCTGCTTCTCCGTTTAGAAACTCAACACAGTTAAGGGTTTTGCACCTAGTTATTGTTTCGATTTGGGGGTGAAGACGACTGAAAAACAAAAACAAAAAAAAAAAAAACTACTTTAATTCTTTGCCTGCGCCGCTGGTATCGCGTCCGCGTCCGGTGTTTAGGAGGGCGGGGCAGGGGCTCCGGTTGGGTGGGGTTGGCTCTCCTTTGGATTTTTACCAGATTTGCAGATACTTTCCTACTGACTCGTTCCTTTCCGTTGGTGAACCCCTGCACAATTTCCTCCCGAGGGAGGCACATTCCCGGTCCCTTGCTGTTCTTGGTAGGACGACACAATTTGCTTGGTTCCGACGGTTCGGTGTCCCTGTTTTATCCTGCGAGCTTGTTCGTTTTGTGGTTGGGTTGTTGGCCGCCGCGGCGGCCCCCTCCTTGATCTTGTTAGGGGGGCCCAAGGGTTTTTTTTAGTGGTTGGCCCTTTTCATCCGTCATGTGTTGGTTTCAT
>JADBJO010008024.1:0-7500 GCA_016801955.1 Conus betulinus
CCCACTGAAAGAAGGCGACGGGCTGCGGGTCAGTTAGTTCGACAGAGGTTCATCGAGCAATATTTTACGGTTGCATAGTTTCAGACAGTGTTATTTCTCAGTCGATACCAACAGCTAGAAACAGTGAAACACTAGAAGAATTTCAAGAAATAATAATTCTTCAGGCACATGAGGGAACAAGAAATTAGGTGCAATCCATAGCTGCTGGAGAAATAAAACTAAGAATTTTGTTAAACCACATCAAGAATTACTGACATAAAACTTTCTGTCAAGCATTACTTGAGAACTAAACATGTCACAACTCTCTTTAAAAAATAATGGGAGGAGGAGCAATCTTACAATTGTGCAAATCGTAAAATCAAGCGTTACTCTAAACCAAGCTCTCGTTTAAGTTTCTGAATTTGTAATTGTTCTCTCTCAATTCGTAGATTGTTCAGAGCAGTTGCACTCTGTTCTCTCTCTATTCGGACATTAATCAGAGCAGCTCTTGTAAAACTCTCTCCTACATTTGTCGGTTTCCACCGGGCTGTCACTTAGCTGTTGTAAGCCAGCATCATATTTCATTTGCTTCTCTGATGCATCGGATCTCCTCTTCACACCACGGGTAGTCGGTGTCATGGCTATGCCTGAAATAAGAAGACACAAGTTTTTAATGCACACCAATATTTTTTGGCTTTTCTAGTGTTTTTTTGTGCAAACATAAGCATTTATGTGGGATTGCTGGATTGAAGAGTCCACTGCTTCAATTTCTGAAAGTTTGATGGGAGGAGTGCTTTCAGACAGCGATAGCTGTGATGAGAAGTGTGTGGAATGTATTGCCCGTGAATTCAGTGATTCTCTATCAACATGATTACTGATTCATAGTACTGGCATGTATGATTTTAGATACCTTGTACTTGACCTACTCTTTTGTGTTTGTGCTTTGTTAATTTTATATGTGCTGTGTTGATAAATAAACATATATCCACTGTTTTAAAACTGTAGTTTGTGTCTGTTCTTTTCATTTAAGGCTGTACAAATGTATTTACATTCTGACTTTGCCTCAGTGGATGAGGTTCAAGAGTGAACTGCATGAAAGAAAGAACTGACAATGAGTAATGAGATTAAGAGTGTACACCGCAGATTTTCATTCAGACAAATGTCTTTTTTCTATTCTACATACACAGGTTATTAAAAAAAAAAAACGTCAAAAATTAAAAAGTATTATCGCCGGTGATCAGCCCCAGTTGGATGGATATGTGTCAGAGTTGTTTTGGGGTTCTTTTTTTTTGCCTTTTTCCCCTATTGCTGCTACAGAGCCATGCTCCAATAAGTATCACACAAAGATCATGTGACATATTTCTAAATGCAATGATGATAGTGATTTCAGTGCTATGGAGTTCAATTTCAGTGTGGGACTCTGTGACAGGGCTGATTTTTATGCTTTTTTTTCATAACACATCACAGACACTATTATATTCTGCTATCAACCAGGCCTAAGAGAAACAGGCACTTGCAGTGTTGTTCATGAAAGTGAAGACCATGATAGGCAGAAAATAGAGAAAATAGCCAATGAGACAACAGAGAATGTGATAGTGAAGTGGAAACCTCCTGAAAACATACTGCACACATGTGGTTTTAAAGCATAAGGTTCCCTTAAGTCAATAACGGATCCCAACTGCATTACAAAGTGTTTCAAAGAAAAATGGGTTTTTTGGTGGTAAATGTTTTTATGCCTGCATGCCATATCCTGCAACTATGAAGGTATTTCCTGACTTGCCTTCCTTGCACCTGAAACTGGTGTGGACACAGAGCTGGCTGCCACTAAATCCAAGATCATTTCATCTGTTAAAAAGAAAAACCATTATAGATTCTGTCACAAAGGGAAAGATCCCACAGACATTTTATCACATTCAAAGGCTGAGTTTTTGCCCCCCTCCCCCCCCCCCAAAAAAAAAATTGCTATAAATATGTGGAAAATGTGAATTAAAAGTGTATGTGAACTTTTGTTCGCCTTTATCAGTAGCATATAAAAAGTTACACAGTTTTTACATTGTGCACACTATTTCAATGTCCAAATATCCAGCTTTAAACAGACATATTTATTGACGTCATGTTTTTGGTTTCAATATATAACCATTTTTATGTCTTTTGGTCTAAAATGTCTGGGTCAGTTCCAGAAAAAAATAGTATATTTACAACTATTTCCAAAATATTAGGTGTACAAAAATATAGAGGTCTGTCTGCTGAGTAACATAAAACCTCAGACCATACCTGTTGTACAGTCTCAAATGTAAAAGGGATCTCCTCAGCAACATTGACTGAATGCAAGAGAAAAGTAGTCTCATGGCCAGTGCTCTCTCTCTCTCTCTCTCTCTTTCTCTCTCTTACTCTTATAGGCCTTAGGCATCCTAACACAATTGAGCCAATGAAGTCAATGTGCATATACCTTCCTGGGAGAGGCTGGCATTGGCCGAGGCTGGTCGGTAGGGGCTGCTCCTTGCCAAGAGCACCTCACATGGATCAGATCCTGTCAATTGATCATGATCATTTGTTTCAGATTTGTTATTGAATATTTGTCTAAAGACTGCTAAATCAAGAAGTGCCTTAAAAGAAATGTAAAACAATGACTTATGAATGAGGCATTTACTAAAAACCATATCTATCCAGAAAAAAAAAAATTATTGTGTTTGCCAAAAAAAAACATTACCTTCACAGTCAATGCATAATTGTAACTATACAAACTATCTTTATTTACTTATTACATGTACATAACTAAACCAAAATATTATGTACTGTAGCATCTTTTATTACTATTATCAATCACTATGGTATTATTGTACAAACATTACATTCTTGTAGCATTAGTAAGAGTAGGGACCCCTGCATGGCTGATCATATAGAGCTTCCTAAGAAGAATTTATATTCGACTGACACCTGCAAACCATTTGGTTGGTAGTAGTGGAATTAATATGGACACACAGTCCAGTCCAATCAGTCCAACTGAGCGACTGGGCCGCTCAGTTACATATACATATATACAGTAGCCTACTATATATACTCATCCACTTTTGCTAAGGATCAAATTGAAAAATAATCACTTTTGATACCTAGTTCATTTTAATTCAAATATACATCTGTATTTCATTCTTTTTCTTCTTTTTGTTTACTGAATTACCTAACAGGAGTAGAAGGAATATGTGCCAGAATAATCAAGTTGGATTGTGGGCCCTCCACACTGAAGAGGAAGAAAAAAAGAAAAAGAAGAATGAAATGTGGTTATTTGTTTTTACCAAAGTTAGTGGGTTTTTTTTTTTTTTCCAATGTTTGGCAATGTGATCCTTTGCAAAAGTCGATGGGTATAGTATATTAAAGAAGCCTTGATAACATTAGAAAAGAGAAACATTACCTGCTGTCACACAGTCGACACACCATGTATTGTGACAAGTGAACTTGACACCACCACAGAACTTGATGCCACCGCACCACCTCCCGCTGCAACAGACATACTGCATATGTAGCAAAATAACTGCCTCAAAAATAAGCAGACACACACCCCCCCCCCCCCAAAAAAAAAAAAAAAAAAAAAAAAAAAAAGAAATTGAGAAAAAAAAAAATTTTTCATACAAAATAAATTCCATGTGTCTAAATGAGCGCCATACCTGCATTTTGCACAGCAGCTTTATGTGGCAAAGACTACATGAAATATTCAAGTGCTAGAACAAGCTTATGCTCAGTCTTAATCACAGACTGACTAAGACAGAGGGATTCTCACACTTAAATAACAAAACGCCAAAGCACAGTTTCTAATCTTATGTCTGTTCATAATATGACAGGTTCAAACTTGCTATGTTAGCCACAGTGAACACATTTCTGAGCCAATCAGCACCACATTTGGCACATATAGCATCCAGACTGCAGCCCTAAGAGGTCCAGTGGAGACTTGACCCTAGGCAAAAAAAAAAGCTTGAATATGCTATTGATCAATTAAAAAAAAAAAAACATAATAAAAAAGAAATCAAGTATTCCATTACCTGTTGACACATATTCCTCTTGGGGGTATCACTGGATTTCTTGACACCACAGTCTCTTGCTGAAACATACATGAAGCAAGTTTCTAAAAAAAAATCAAGAAAACCAATAGGCTGTAACAGTAACATAAAACAAACAACAATAAAACACACAATAAACAAGACAGAAAGATAATACATAAGTAAAGTGCTCAGCTGCAAAATTATTCAGTTTTTTTCTTAACACAGATACTGACCACAACCATGGAGTGCACACAGATTCTCTCTTTCTCTCCACCTCACCAACACATTGATTAAATCATTTGATCCAAATAACCCCCTCCTCCCCACTTCTCTCTCTGTCATCTCCAAAATTTCAAATATCTTTTTCACCTGCTGGAAAATATATTTTATCAATTATTGTACAGTCTTTCACCTCTTGAGAATGATTAATAGTTATCAATGAATGCACTAACAGTAATACATTAGTCTGCTCGTTTCATTGAAGACAATTTAGGAAGTATGTAAATCAACATTTTTTTGCTGATCTATACTGCTAGAGTAATATCACATGTAATAGGCCAAAGAATAGGGTTGTAATCTCTATAACATAGTGGGAGAAGAGACATTGTGACTACAATATATACTATCACAGAGTAGGTCTATGTAATCACTTTGTTAAAGCGGAAACCATCAACACCTTGATATATCTACTGGACAAACATTGGTCACAGTATATCTAGTATCTACTCAACAAACTTTACCATAGAATGATTTAGGCCAGAAAAATTCTAAGCATGTTCATGGGAGCGACAAAATAACAGGCTAAAGGCTTCAAAGCATACAAGTACAAACTGAACCAATGCTATAAAACCAAACCTGAAATATGTGTGTATGTACTGTGTTTTCACAGCCTCAGTTCTACATCTTCACATCACACACAAGCTTTTGCCTGAATGTTTTCTGGAAGCAGCATAAAATCATCAAATGTTGCTAACAATGAAAGGAAATGAAGTGTAAGGAGACTGACAGTGGGACAGAAAGAAGTAGTTATCACCCATGGGCTCCACAAAACTGAAAACATATCTATACTATCAACATACACATGTGTTTGTGTAAGTGTATGTGTATGTGTATGTGCGTAGGCTATTTGTGATTCAGTTTAACATTTGAGTTCAACACTATTAACACAATAAAAGGTACATATAGAGAAAAGCTGACAGACAGGTGCCTCTGTTTCACTACATTGTAGTAGATGAATGAATAGTTGGAAAGAAAAAATAAAGAAAGGCAAAATACTCACACACTCTCAAGTCTAGGTGCTGCTTGAATCTGTTCCGTGCACTGAAAAAGACAAAAAATATATAATATCGATCATAAGACATTGTTTTTAGCCCCCCCCCCAAAAAAAAAAAAACACACACACACAGGAAAATGCACTTTAGTATTAGCATGTAACATCATATAACTTGTTTTTGTTTGAATTCCTTCAGATATTATTATAACTGTGCATATCAGTAGAGGAACACCTTCATTTTATACTGGAAAAAACATCATTAGTATCTATTAGTATAATTAGTAGTATAGTACAAAAAATCATCACAAACATTGGTAGTTTGACTACTTCACACATTCGTTTTGGAGGTAGTAATCCAATAATCCACACTCTAGAGCTACAGAAAGGGTATGATTTCAAGACTTACTATCAATTAGGACTAATGTTCTTCTACTTTGCAGGAATCATATTACACGCAAGACACGACACAATGACACACATACAGCCAGAGAGAGAGAGTCAGTCTCACTCTCAGTTACACACTGATCATTGATTACACTTTTACAGTGTCATGTTAGCCTGTCAAAAGAAAAAAATAATAATGATGAAAGTTGTCACAGTCTGACATTAAAAACTGACTAGTGACACTGACAACAGTAACAGTTACACACATTTCACACAAGGCACAGAATGACAGATGGACAGTAATACATATCACAAAGAACAGTAACTGACACCCAAATCATTAGCACAGAACACTGAAATACACACAATTCCAGCGTACATGCTACATACCTGCAATGCCAGATGACAGTGCAGAGCCCTCACCCTGGATTGCGTTCACTAAGTCAGTGAATGGGTGGAGTTTCTGCGGAGGCCCACCCCCAGTCTTCGAAGCAGCAGCCTTCTGCCACAACACCTCCTTTAAATCTCTCCATTTGTTGCGCACCCCCGTCACTGTGCGCAACGCTACGCCCAAGGCTGACACATCAGCTGCAACTCTCGCCCACGCTTCATTCTTTTTTGCGGATCATGTTGCTAGTATTTATCCTACACAACAGAACTTGTCGGTCATCTCTAATGGCCTGCAAGAGGACAAGAACCTCCGCATCTGTAAAGCAGACGCACGACGTTTGTGGTTATTCAAGACATGCGCAGAAAGAGGGAATCCCTCTTTTTATCTGACCTTCACCCTTTGCACTCTGGCCACCTCGCAGGTAGGAAACCGAGACAAAACCCAAAGAATACGAATACGAAGGTAGATTGCGCTGAACCCACAGGGTTTGTACCCTGGAGGTGATCTTGTTGTAGAAGTAAGTTTACCGATGACATGTGCATACGGCCCCTGGTTGGAGCAACGGCTGCTGACAACATCACCATGGGTCTTGGATCCAAAACTGTGGCGTCGCTTTATAGATGACATTGCCCTCCTCTGGCTACATGGTGAACAGCAGCTGCAATTTCATTCAGTGGCTGAATTCTCAACATCGCACAATTAAGTTCACAGCAAATTATGGTACAGTCAACATTCCCTTTCTAGATTTCAACCTCTCCATCCAGGATGGGCACATCAGTACGGACCTCTACATCAAGGACGCAGATGCCCACATGACGTTACCCTTCAACTCATGCCACCCTCGTCACTGTGTGCGGAGCATTCCCTACAGTCAAGCCTTTCGCATCAGGCGTATCTGTTCAACAGCAACAACATTTCATCAAAGAGATGCCACGAACTGGCTGATAGGCTGGCAAGAAGAGGGTATCCCAAAGCTTTGGTGGAGGCATCCATTGCCAAGGTGTCATCCATTGCACGTGAAGAAACGCTCAGTTACAAACAGCATGGTGCCACAGGGATGAGAACCCCATACATAGTAACCCACAACCCTGCCATTCCACCACAGGCCAAGTGGTTGAAACAAGCCATGCACACCCTACACACCAGCAGGCGAATGTTAGCGGCGTCCCCTGCACCACCTGTGGTGGGAGAAAGGAACTGTGTCAACCTCAAACGTCTACTGATGCCTTCCAAGATCCCCCCCACCCAGCACCAGTCAGGTCAGGCCTCACATGGCAGCTTCCATTGTAAAACAGGTAGAGAATGCATTATATGTAAAATCATCTCCTAGAGACATCCACCTTTACAAGTGTTCGTACCAAACAACAGTTCACTATCAATGATTATCTCACTTGCCAGTCATCAAACATGATTTATCTCATTGACTGTCGGAAATGTCA
>JADBJO010008024.1:12500-40000 GCA_016801955.1 Conus betulinus
ATTATGGAGAGAGAGAGAGAGAGAGAGAGAGAGAGAGAGAGAGAGAGAGAGAGAGAGAGAGAGAGAGAGAGAGAGAGAGAGAGAGAGAGAGAGAGAGAGAGAGAGAGAGAGAGAGAACCTGAGTTCAAAAGCAAATTCCAACAAGAATACTGAAGAATAACCGCAGAATTTCCTAAATCTGACCAACATCATTCTGCACATTGTACAAAGCTGTCTTTGTAGTTACATTCACCGTGATACGGCAGATAGGAAGAATCATCCAAAGAGAGTCGGTGAGGGGACTTGATATGATCACATGCCGATGCCGTTGTGACCTCATGCCAATGTGACCTTATGCTGATGTGCCGTATGCCGATGGCTCACAACGACATGTGTTCACATCGGCATGTGGTCACACCAGCAAGTCTACCATTATTTGGTAAAATACTGAAAATCATTGTCACAACGACACTTGGTCACAACAACATGTGGGTCACAACGACACGTGGTCACAACACTTGGTCACAACGACACATGGTCACATCGACATGACCCCGGAGAAAGGGGAGGCTATTCTAACTACAAAACACCAGCTGAACATCATTTTGGTGGAAAGTAAAACCGGCAAGTTTATCTCGTCCCCAACATGATCAGAAACTCGCAACATTTGACGTCGAACTCATATTCCATTAATTGAGTCATCCAGGCACCCATTGACTTTGAAAAATGTATTATTATTATATCCGTTCTAAACAGGACATGCCATATCTTTAAAAACTGATACTGGACATTCAATTAAAAAAACTATTCCAGTAGCATTGGACGTTACACGGCACCATTCGCACAAATTATTATACTTTGGCCTACGTCTTATGATCCGTGACATTCGCCTTAGACATGTACAGAAGTATGGTTTGAGAAGCTACATCACCGAAATGAACTCGAATTCCCCTCTCTCTCTCTCTCTCTCTCTCTCTCTCTCTCTCTCTCTCTCTGGTTCTCTCTCTCTTGCAGTAGGCTCAAGTACTGGGGCGCAAGCAAGTGCATACTATGCCTGTGTGTGCGAAGTGGTGGTGATGATGGTGGTGGTGGTGGTGGTGGTGTGGTGTGTGTGTGTGTGTGTGTGTGTGTGTGTGTGTGTGTGTGTTGGTTGGTTGACATTCAGCATTGTTTGTCACCCTTTGCTAAAACATCTGGAATGGGGCCAAATCAATTACAGATGGTGATCTTTTATGTCTGGTGTTGCTTTCATGGAAAGCGCTGCACATTTATAGAAAATGTATACTATATTTATTCCGTAGGGGTTTTCTTTGTTTTCGATTGTTTGTCAGTTTGTTTGTTTTCCCGTCGAACTTTTTAATTTGAAATAAGCTGGGGCACAGGCAGGGATATGGTGATCAATTTTCATCGACGGTTTATTTATTACCCCCTGTATTCAGCATGAGCATTTGTATTGTGAATAGGATAATGTTTTTCACAGGTCTTTATGTCTTTCTGCTTGTGATTTTAATAGAATTACTCTTTGCGTCAAACAAACTGACTCTGCAAAACCTTTAGATCTAAACCGTCTCCCGTGTTGCAAAAAATAAACTCTTCCTTGCTCTACGTCTGCAACTGGTAGGTTCACGCTTTGTTAAACTGAACAAAATGTATATTTTTAGTAAGTTCACTATAAACAGCGAGCAGATTCTAATTTGTTGCATTGTTTTAGATTATTGGCTGTACGGATCATTGTCTTTAGCTGTCACTTGTGATATTCTAGCTTTGTATTCCGTTCTTGATTTTGTTTAGACATCTAGAAATAACAGATCTATAGTAGGCCTTGTACAATTCGTAGTACAAAAGAATTAGATCTACATCTCGGACTTTTTTTTTTAATCTCTCACAGTCGATTGCAGCTGTGTGCAGCTCGGTCAATGTTGAATTAGGAATGTCAATGAGTCTACCAACTCGACTGTCAAAACATCTTCAAACGATGTCGGTTTGGAAAAGGGAAATCTTTAAATGGAATCGCGCGGACGCTGAGAGAGACAAACAATTGGCAGCCGATAGACAGCCTCTCGTGGTTCTTGGAGACGTGGACCCCACCAACACAGACTTGAAACAGCTTCATGCTGCTTCACTGAATGGGACGTAGAAAGGAAATTCTAGAGATTTTGCACAAAGGCATATGGGTGGATTTTCCTAATGATGCAGGGCAAACACCACTCTTCTGTTCCATTCTACGTGGCCACTACGGCACCGCAGAGCTTCTTCTACAGAACGGTGCCAACCCCAACGAAAAAAGTGACTCCGGCATGACCCCAGTGCACGTGGCTTGTCTCAAGGCAAGTCTCCGTTCCGTGGGTGCCTTGATAGCGGCAGGAGGGGACCTGAGACTACATGATAACGAAGGGAACAGCTGCCTGGATTGGGCCAGGTGCCACCCAGATCCCAGGAAACGACTGAAAATGATGGAGTTCCTTCAGAAATCCCAGCTTTTTGCTCTCAACTACAGCGGTGACTTTGTTGGTAACAGCCTGGATCGTCAGCCATCCATTCTTCAGATGCTCCGCGGAAAGGTCAGCAGCCAGATGTCTCTGGACTTCAGTCAGGAAACTGCTCTTCGTAGAGTTCACAGCCATGGGTACGGACGTGTGTACTATGGAGGAGAATCTGTCAGTGGAGTTGTGTCAGTCATACCTCTTATCACTGAAAACCAGCTTCAGCATGATGCTGACAGCATCAGCTTCGAGTCCACGTCTGGTTTCGTCATGACAGGCATGCTGTGGAACATGACGCCTATCACTATAAAACAGCAGACCAAGAAGATGGAGAAACATCACACGGTGGACCTCCTCATCTCGGAAGTGGAGCATCTGAGCAAACTTCGCCACCCAAATGTCTTTCTCCTGATGGGTCTGTGTCAGTCCAGCAGTTTTGACGACGTGATGCTGGCCTTCGAGCGTGTGAGCATTGGATCCCTGCACTACATCCTCCATGAGAAGATAGATCATCTGCCCATGACTTACATTCGTGACATTTGCAGCCAGATCTGCCAGGCTATGGTGTACATTCATGGGCAGAACTACATTCATTGTAGTCTGACGTCCCATGCCGTGTTCATGGTGTCCATGCACCAGGCCAAGGTGGGGAACTTGGAATACATGGTGGAAATGAAGAAAGCCTCCACAGGAAGAAGCTGCCTGGTGGCCACCAGTCCTCACAAACAGCACATCTTCCGATGGATGGCGCCAGAGGTCATGTTGGGAGATCCCCCCAGTGCTGGGGGTGACGTGTACAGCTTCTGCTGCCTCCTCTGGGAAATGATGACCTCGGAACTGCCCTGGAAATCTAAAACGGAACAGGAGCTTGGAACTGCACAAGTCTGGCCACGCCCGACTGGAATTACCTCCCAAATCTGTGGCTTTGTTTCAAAGTATTGTTGAAGAAGGACTGAAGAAGGACCCTAAAAGTCGTCCACGGGACTTCTTCACTTTGCTCCGATGGTTCCAAGGTCCTCTTGACAAAGCGGTAGCATGGGAAACCAAGTGCTTTGGATCGATTGAAATTTCTGCAAAAGGGATCCAAAGAAAGAATCTCTCTTGGCTCACGTCTCGCCAGCATCTTTGAAGCCTCTATGAGCTCGTCCTTCAGTGAACAATCGAGCTCTTCCCAACTGTCTGGAAAGAGTGATGATTCTTCTTCCAGTACTGCGCTGAAAAACGAGAACACCAATGTCAGTCAGTCAGTCCCTACAACAGCAGCACGTCATCCTCTCGGTGTTCAAGGACCTGACAATGCAAAGCAGTTGACGAAACATAATTTGATCTCAGATTGCTCAGACACCACAAACAATCACAGTACACCAGAACGACAGAAATCACCAATAGTTCCAATAGTTGCTGTGAGGATGGGTTGGATACCGGGGACGATGATGGCCGTGAGATTACCCAAGACAGCGATGACAGCCGTAGGAGGAGGTTCATAGTGCAAAGTGCAGGTCTGATTGGAACACAACAGCTAAAAAAGACAACGCCGAGAGGCAGTTTGATCGTTCAAGATCGTCCTCAACCGTTCAGGGCCTTCCGAAATATTCACACCGAACAGCATCATTGCCTTGGCAAGGGTCTTATGGTCTCCTGAGGGCCGGCAGTACGTCACCACGTGTCTGTAGATTGTCACAGGGTCACCATCAGCATAGCGTCAGCACAGAGAGCAGTCCTCTTGAACGCTCCTCTAAAACCTTGCCACTTGTCAAGCCTGCCAGCCATTCCACTGACGTCACAGACTTTGTCAGAGATACTGCGGTTGAATTCACTCAGGGAGTTGATGTCATATCACGAAGGACGAGGAGACATTCACCACGGAGATCTCTCTTCCTTCAAGAAACAGGCCTGTCGGTTCCCCTGGTGTGTTTCCGAGGTCTAGGTCAGCATCTGGAGATGTGTTAGAAATGAGTGAGAAAGAAGTGGAACTGAGCGTCCCTGGAAGTGTACGCACATTGACCGAACAGTTTCAAGCCCAGTTATACCATCACCATCTTCGTCAGTCGATCCTCAAGGGAAGCATGACACCACAAGGAACGCTGTTTGAAGATCTCGACACCTCGCCAGTCTGTCTGAAGCAGACGCCCAACTTAAGTGAAGTGCCGCCCGAAGGCAGCAAAGAGAAGGATGCCAACAGTCAGGACAGAGACATTCTCACAACCAGTTCCACGGCAAGTACAGAGAGTCTTACAAGTGTGTCCCTGCGTGATGAGAGTTCCGCTGATGAGGACGAGGAGCATGTCTTGCCACTCTCTACTAGAAATGAGCTGGACATCTCAGCAAAAGTCACCATGTCTAAGCCTTCCCCTGTTTACCCATCTTTTTCAGCAGACGTGCAGTATCAGCCAGCAGCAAAACCAAACTGCAAAATTTCCCAGGAGAGGAGTGCCTTTAGAAAGATTTCAAAACAAATGGCAACAGAAACAGACCACACCGATGGATATTCTGAAGCATGTGGATATCCTCTGAGAAAATCCCAGTTCCTTCCTTCCAGTTTACCTGGAACTGACGTCTCCAGTCATCCCTTTGACTTTCAGGATTACTACATCGATGATGATTACACAGGAACAGGCCATGAGGATCACAAGCGCTTGCACGCCCAGAAAAACAGAGGCTGCGAAGCAACGCACATCACTGACCGGTCAAGACAGAGGATTAGAAAACGTGTCTGGCTTGGGGATAACAAGACAGAACAGAAGAGGAGGAACAGACAACATGAGAAGAAGAGAGATGGGGAAGACTGGCAGGCTGTTCACACGCAGGATTCGGCGGAGGAGAACAGAAGCAGTCTCACAATAATCAGAAAAGGGTCTTGAGAAAACAGGTGACGGAATTTTACGCAGATGATGCGTGCACCAACAGAAAAGATCAACAGTGCACAGACGATCACCTACAGTCAGAGGACGGTACTAGGAAAAAGGAAGTCAACAAGTATCAGGACCACACACCTGCTGAAATGACTACAGAGGAACCGATATATCCAAACCGAAGGGGGAAAGAGGAGAAAGCAAAGAACAACATAAAAGACCAACCGACACTTTCATCATTGAGCCCAGTGTGAGTGAAGAGGACAGGGACTCCGACAAAGAACAATTCTCTAACTGGCACACAGTCTGCGGTGCTGCAGACCAAAAGCACGATGAACAGGCGGAAGAAAACTGGCAGGCCACCAAAACAAGAGAGAGTCGGTGGGAAGAGTTTGTGAGGCAGAGCCAGGAAAGATCCATGGATAAATCCCAGGGACAGCAAGAAGGATCATCCAGAGACAAAGGAAGAACATGATAGACGAAGCAATACAACCCGTGATGACAATCAAGACTATGAGGGTGAGATACAGCACAAGGAACCAGTCCGCAACGAAAATTTCTTTGATGTTTCCGACAACATGAATGCGTTAAACCTCGGTGGACAGAACAGCGAAGACCTCCCAACAGACGACGAGGACCCCTTCCTGACGACGAGTAGAGGGAGCTCTCTGAACACTGTGGTGGAGAGGCCCTTGCAAGCCCTGATGACGCAGCCCTTCGGCATCAGCGACGACGAGGAGGAGAACGACACCACCCTGATCCCAGATGACGTCATCAACCCCCCACGGTGCATCGTCCTCATTTGGAACGAAACACGTTGTCGCAAGAAGGTACAGTCCGCTTCGTTCTTTTGTTTAAGCTGCTTCTTTGTGTTACTGTCTTCTCCTGTTTATTCCTTATCTCTCCTCTCTTATGTTTGTTACTTCTTCGTCCAACGTTGTACGTCTGAACGTTCATAAATGTTCAGATGCCCGTCTCTCCATCCCTCACCCAGCCCCCTTTTCGCCCGTTCAATGTACCGTTATTTTCACAATCATGCCCCCCCCCCCCTCATTTTTTTTTTTTTTTTTTTTGAGAGGGAGGGGTGCGTCCTATTACTTTGTTGTACTAAGAATTCTCTCTTCTTTCCCTTTAAGTTACTTTCTCTATGCTCATAAATCTCCATTTCTTCGTAATTTGCGCTTCCGACTGCCAGATATAGATTCAAGTTTCATTTCGCTCTTTACTGTAGTTTAGGATATCGTGTGTGAGTGTGTGTGTGTGTGTGTGTGTGTGTGTGTGTGTGTGTGTGTGAGAGAGAGAGAGTCACAGAGAGATAGAGAGAGTGAGAGAGAGAGATTGGAAAACAGGATTACCATCCAGCAATTATTCACTTAATACCTGCATAGGCTGGTGATGTCTGTGTCTGTGCAAAAGTGACAAAATTTTGAAAATGCTGAAAGAAAAGCATGGGAAGGAATTTGATGTCTGTTTATGCAGCTAGTGGCTTAAACGTGACTGTTTTTCGCATGAACTAAGAAACAGTAGTGTCATTTCAAAGATTTTACAAAATTATTACTGCTGTTGTATGGCATCCATACTTGCTGTTTCATTAACATGCTGATGTCTGGGTGTGCGAAGCAAGCAGATTTGAATGATGTGGTAATTGCGTACTAAAAAAAAAACTGCGAATGCAAGTTGGCGCGCACTGCTACCCTAGAAACGAGTTGTGAAAAAGACAAGACAAACTGAAAGTGATATATAGCAACCATGTTCTGCTATCAGGAGGCCGTTTCGCATGAATCCGTGGTGCTGTCGAACATTGTAAAGTTATTTATTGAATTGATAACTATCCATGAAGTTCTGCGTTTTCATGTCATGTCTTTTCGATGACGTAAGTGTTGGTATTTAGTAGTTTGCCTATGTTTTGATGGAAAAAAAAGGAAGGAAGTAACTGTTTAAATTCCCACCAGCTATTACTTCCCCTAGTGTAAACAAAACCCTCCTTTGAAGGGCGGAACAAAGAATTGTTCGACCTTGTCGGAGTTCTGCGCCCTGCTAAGTACCCTTCTAGTAATTGTTCTTTACATGTATGACTGATTTGTCTCCCTTGTGATGCCGTTTGCTGACTTTCAGACAGCGGCATGTCTCATACACTTCCCACCTCCATTCCCGTATTGTTGAGAGAGTAGTACCTTTGTTAACTCGAAATCTGTACTTTAGGTCGGGTTTAGGGCCCTCGCAGCGTTATGGAAAGCTGCTGGTGGTGGTGATGGTACTATCCTACTACTGCTGCTTGTTTTACACTGCCTGTGCCTTACCTGTCTCCTTAAACTGGGATTCTAATTGTTGTGTAACAGTCATAACAACCCCCATAGAGTGTCAGAGAGATAAGGGCCGAAACACTTGCTTGAAGGGGGCTTCTCTTCTGAGGACTCTCTGCTGCCACGCTGTCCACGAGTTTCTTTCTACTGATGTATGGGTAAACCATTGACTTCCGGGAATAGGCCGGAGGACTTCCGGGAAAGACCGGAGGACACTGGGATAGACCAGAACCAAGGGCTCTGTGGGCTGGCTCCCCACTTTGCCTTCAACATGTGGCTACTAAAAACAAAAAGAAAAGATGCTCCCAGGATCACTGAAAGGGGTAGAGAATGATGAATTCATCGGTGCTCAACCAATTATGGCTGCAAATCCCAAACGGACTATGAATATGGACCAGATGGAGTATCCATGTGTTTGTGGAAAGCGTTTCGCTACCACCCGTGGCATGAAGATCCACAGAACAAAGATGGGATTTGTGAAGACTCATCTGAATGAGCAGCAGTGCACTGCATCAGCAGATAAGACGTCGGAAGACCAAGGCCAGGATTTAAACTACAGTGCCAAGGACATCCACGCTGTTGGTTCGGGTGAGGGAATTTGCACAGGCCCTCGATGCCAGGCGCCTGAAACTCAACCTGCTGCCACAAGCAAACGAGACTGAAGATTGAAAGCAAACTGAATGCAAAAAACGTCCAAGATTGGGAGAAACTCGTCCAAAGACTCGATGCACTGATAGGGAAAAGCACCCCTGGAACACAAACTAGCCACATATGGGGACATTGTGTATGCCACATGTAGAGACGCCTATGGAGCAAACACCTCCCAAAGAATCCAGACGCCAAAAAGAGATGGACAAGATCAGGGTCCAAAAGAAAAACCTCAAGAAGCAAATGAAGACCGCATTGCCAGCTGAAAAAACAAGGCTTGGAAAAACTCTGGGAAGACCTGAAAGCAAAACACAGCGCCCTCAGCAAAGCGGAATCTGCGAGGAAGAGGAAGAGCAAAAAGAAGACACAAGAGCGCTTCTTCAAAGACCCCTTCCAGTTTGCCAGAACTCTGTTTGAGCAGCCAAAATCTGAGACCCTAAGTGTGGACAAAGAAGTTCTTGAGCAGCATCTGAGGAGAACTACTCTGACTCACAGAACAAAAGCACCACTCGACATTCAAGGTCTGGTGTGGCCACCCATCCTGAGGAACAGTTCAATGACAAGCCTCCAACGTTGGCGGAAATCAAGAGGGTGGTCGACAAAGCCAGAGCCAAATCATCACCAGGGCCAAACGGAGTACCTTACCAGCTGCACAAGAAATGTCCCAAGGTGCTGGGGTGGCTCCACAGGCTGCTGCGATCAGCTTGGAGAAACCAGAAGATCAGCGGCCAGTGGATGATGGCAGATGGTGTGTACATCCCAAAGAGCAAAACTCAAGTGACATCAGCCAATATCACTACTGAATGTCGAAGGGAAAATCTTCTTCTCTGGCATGGCAGCAAGCTGACCAAGTACCTCATGGAAAACAAGTACTTGGATGTGTCAGTCCAGAAAGGTGGCATCCCAGGCGTGGCTGGCTGTGTAGAACACGCCACAATGATCTGGGACGCAATCCAAAGAGCAAAAACAGAAAAGAGAGACCTGGACGTAGTGTGGCTTGATCTGGCAAACGCATATGGATCTGTACCCCATGAAATGATACAGTTGGTTCTTGAGATGTACCATGTGCCAAAGAACATCCGCGACATGCTTAAGAAGTACTTCAATGGCTTCTCAATGCGGTTCTCTACCCAGGAGTACACAACAGATTGGATCAACTTGGAAGTGGGCATTGCAATGGGCTGTGCAATTTCCCCAATACTGTTCGTGTTGGCAATGGAAGTCATCTTGAAAGCAGCAACAAGCAACGCAAGACAAACAGACCTTGGCGATGGATACAAGATGCCCCCTCTCAAGGCCTTCATGGATGACACAACAGTGATTTTATCCAGAGAAGACGAGAATCGTCACGTGCTGGAGAGGCTGGATGACATAGTTGCCTCATCCAGAATGAAGTTCAAGCCAAGAAATCACGGAGTCTCTCACTGAGGAAAGGAAAAGTGGCCGAATCTGTGGTCTTCAGTGTTGCCAACCAGGCCATTCCAACAGTTACAGAAGAGCCAGTCAAGAGGGAAGATGGTATGATGATATGCTGAAAGACACACAAAGAGCAAAAGAAACCAAACAGATGTTGGAAGAAGGCTTGGAGACCACTGACCAGTGTGGGCTCCCTGGCAAATACAAGGTCTGGTGTCTGCAGTTCATGCTGATACCAAAGCTCCTATGGCCTCTGATGATATACGACATCTGCACCAGCATAGTGGAGGCAATGGAATCCAAAATTAACAAGTTCACAAGGAAATGGCTTGGTGTTCCACCCTGTCTGACTGACATAGCGCTGTACCGTCGCCAAGCAAAGCTGAAACTACCACTGAAATCCATCCTGGAGGAATACAAAGCAGGGAAGATCAGACTTCAAAGCATGCTGGAGGACTCAGGAGACAAGGTGGTAGAAGCAATCAAACCCCAGCTGAAGACAGGCAGAAAATGGAAAGTTCAAGAGGCGATGGATTCTGCAAAAAGAAAGTCTCAAGATCAGAGAAATAACAGGACACACACAGACCAACAGACAAGGACTGGGGGTGACCAAAACTGAATGGTGGTCAAAGGCCAAAGGGAAAGCCAAAAGAGACATGATGATTCAGGAGATGAGAAAAGAAGAAGACCAAAAAAGACTCCAAAAAGCAGTCCAGCAGAGCCAGCAAGGGCAATGGACAACGTGGGAGAATGCACTCCAAAGACGTCTCACTTGGAATGACATTTGGCACATGGCCCCTCTCAGGATCAGCTTCATTCTCAGATCTGCATATGACCTTCTGCCCTCAAATGCAAACCTGGTGAAGTGGGGAAAAACAGACGATCCCTCATGCCCCCTCTGTCATGAAAAACAAACAGTGGAGCATGTCCTAAGCTCATATAAAGTAGTCCTGGCTCAAGGAAGGTACACATGGAGGCACAATCAAGTGCTCAAAGAGATTGTACAAGTAGTCTGGCTAGTACCAACACCACTAAAGGGAAAATCAGGACTCCAAAAGCACCCGCAACATTCTTCACGGCAGGGCAGCGAATCATGGCCAAGAACAACAGTGCCAATGGGAACATGCAGGTAGAGTCTGCTGGACGGGGCAGATGACTGGGAGTGCACTGCAGAGCTCCCAGAATGGAAGAGTCACCCAGACATCATCAGCAAGAGTGGCATGAGACCAGACATAGTAGTCCACTTTCAGTCAACCAAGCTGCTGATCATGATCGAGCTCACGGTGCCATATGAGAACAGAATGGAGGCAGCTCAAATCTACAAGACTGTCTACAAGAAAAGTCTGGCAAACAGCCTGAGGAGAGAAGGCTATCAGGTCAAAGTCCTCACAGCAGAAATTGGAGCTAGGGGGTTTGTAGGAACGTCTGCATACAGCCTCATGAAACAGCTCTCAGTTGCAGGGACGGAAAAAAAAACAGAGCCCTGAAAGCAATGGCAGAAGCAGCAGAGATGTGTTCAAGCTGGATCTGGTCAAGGAGGAACAAAAGTGAACTTCATAAGGCTTAACTTTCCTACAAATATCAGGTGTCCCAGTGGCTCAGTGGCTAGTGCGCGAGTCATTAAGTGGAAAATGAACATGTCCAGAGGGGCATGGGTTCGAATCCCAGCCATGGCTCGTCCCAAGATGGGAAAAAAGGGGGGCTGCAGAGGGACATCCGGAGTCATGAACCGGGTGGGGCCCAACCCCCATAGAGTGTCAGGAGATAAGGGCCGAAACACTTGCTTGAAGGGGGCTTCTCTTCTGAGGACTCTCTGCTGCCACGCTGTCCACGAGTTTCTGTCTACTAACAGTCTAGGACTGGTTTTGGGTCATGACGTCACTGAACGTACGCGAGTCTGTGCCTGTCTGTCAGTTTCTCTCAAATTGTCTGCCTGTCCTCTCTCTCCGCTTTTGTCTGTCTGTATCTCATTCTCGTTCAGTATCAATGCATTTCCCCTTTCTGTCTTTGTTTGTCTTGTCTCTCTGTCTGTCTTTGTTTCTGCCTGCCTCCCTGTCCCTTCTGTCTCTTGCTCGTATCAGTCAGGAGAGAGAGAGAGAGAGAGAGAGAGAGAGAGAGAGAGAGAGAGAAAGCTGAACTCCTCTGTAATGAACTATTGTTCTTGGTACTTGACAGAGAGAGAGAGAGAGAGAGAGAGAGAGAGAGAGAGAGAGAGAGAGAGAGAGAGAGAAAGCTGAACTCCTCTGTAATAAAGTATTGTTCTTGGTACTTGACAGAGCTTCAGCAGCCTCATGATACCACACAACCCTCAGACAGCAGACCCATTGCCACGGACAACGATGACGACAGTGCGGCCAGTGGTCCCCGAATCACGTTCAGCAGCAGCAGTGGTGCTGGCGCCAACCGGCCCTCGCACACCTCCGCGTCCCCGCAGTCGACGTTGCGCAAGTTTTACCTGGGGTCCACTGCTGGCTCCCAGGGCTACAGCACCACGCTGAAGGTGGAGAGCAGCTTGCAGAACCCGGGCACCCATCGCATTATCCAGACGGCGCGTGACACAATCACCGACTGAGCCAGACGGTCCATGAGGAGACCGTGCAGGCTGACACGCTGAGGACACCATGAGCATCCAGTAACTGGGCGGAGAGGCGTCCACGTCTTCTTCCTCAGAGCCTCCTCCACTTTGCCCAGAAAGCCGTCTCCCTCAGTCTCCTCCACTGTGCCCAGAGAGGCTTCTTCCTCAGGACCTCCTTCACTGTGCCTATAGAGGCTGTGCTGAGTCTTACGACCTGGGGACTATGACGGGGAGACAAGCCCCCCCCCCCCCCCCCCCCCCCCCCCCCAGTTCTTCCCTGAATCTCTCCCCCACCCCTCTCCTTTTTCCCGCTCCACCCACATATCTCATTTTGCTGGCTTCTCTCCATTTCTGTTTTCTCCTGTTCCTTAAAGAAGTGAGGCCACTTCTATTCCTTGTCGACGAAGAGTCATCACTGTTTTCCTTAAATTCCCTTTGCTCCCTTTGATAGTCTTTCAGCTCTGTTATTGAATACCCTTAGCTCCCTTTGATTTTTTTAAAAGCTCTGCTGTTAAATCCTTTTAATTCCTTTTGGATATACTCTTTGCCCTGCTATCAGATTTCCTTAGCTCCCTTTGGATATTCTCTTTGCTCTGGTATCAGATTCCCTTATCTCACCTTGATATTCTCTTAGCTCTGCTATCAAATTCTCTTAGATCCTTTTGGATACTTTCTTTGCTCTGCTATCAAATTCTCTAATCTCTCTGTGATATTCTCTTACCTCTGCTGTCAAATTCTCTTGGTTTCTCTTGAGGTGTTCTTAGCTTTGCTGTTAAATTCCCTCAGCTCCCTATTATGTTCTCTTAGCTCTGCCATTAGATTCCATAACCCCCTTTTATATTTTCTTAGCTCTGCTATTAACTTCCCTTAACTATGTGATGTTCTCTCCTCTCTGTTGACCTCCTGCAGATGAGTTCGTTAACTTCTCTCACGTACGTTGTTAGAATTCAATTATTGAGCTTCGTTCAGTTTCCTAGACTTTGTCGAATTCTTTCAGATCTGTGAAATTCTTTCAGCGCTTTTTAACTCGCTCAACTCAGATAACATTTCCCCAGCTCTATGAACTTCTTCAGCTTTGTTGAGTTTCTGCAAATCTGTCAGGTTTCTCTTCAGTCAGCCGCCGTTAGATTTATTCAGCTGTTTTCAATTCCCCAGCCCGGTTATTTAGTTCCGCAAAGATTCTTAACTTCATTTAGTTTTCTCAGCTCTGTTACGTTCTCTCAGTTTTGTTTCTAGTTCTATAAGTTTCTCAGCTCCGCTTAATTCCTCACTTTATCATTAAGCACTCTAAGCTCTGTGACGTTTCTCCGTTCTAACTGTCAGCTCTGTAAAGTTCTATCAGCTCTATTCTTTAGCTCTAGTCAGTTTTCGAGCTCTGTTTGTCAACTCCGTTAAATTCGCTCTATCTTTTTTTTCTCTCCTTTTTTGTGAGTTCTGTTAAGTTCGCTGGTTCCGTAGTTCTTTGAAGTTCCTCAGTTTGTTAATTTCTCACAGCTCTGTCAAGCTGTCTCACCTCTCTTCAGTTTTATTGGTTTTATTAAGTTCCTAATTTTTTTTTTGTTAAGTTGTTCGGATTTGTTGAGTACTTCAGTTTTTTTGTTTGTTTGTTTTTTTTTTGTTTTTTTTTTTTTTTTGTTAAGTTTTCTCAACTCTGTCAAGTTTGTCAGCTCCATCTTCCTACAGCTGTGTGAAATTCTCCCAGGTCTAGTAATTTTTTTTTCTGTCCCGCTGATAAATGTCCCCAGTCCTTTCTAAGTTCCTCAGCTCTGTTAAGTTCCTTTAGTTGTGTTGAGTTTTCTCTACCCTGCTGATGATTTTGAGTCAGCTCGGTAAGTAGCTTTCACTCAGTTCAGTTCCCTCTGCTCTGCTCATTCCCCAACGTGAGGGAAGCTCTTTCTGCTTTGCTATCAAATTTCCTCAGTGATGGCACCTCCTAAATGATCGGTAACTTGGTTAAGTTCTCCCCAAACTGACACGTAAGTTCACGCAGCTCGGCTTGTAATTTTCCTCAGCTTTGCAAAATACGCTTATCTCTGTTAAGTTCCATCAGTTCAGTTCGTTTCCGTCGACTCTGTTACGTTCACTCAGCTCTCTTCAGTTCTTTTACCCATGTTCATTTTTTTTTTTTTTTTTTTTTTTATATATATACCTCCTGCTGTGATGCGCCATCAACCTCTTTGAGTTTGTTCTGACAATGCTGCTCTTCAAACACATGAAAGACTTAGAATTTTGGGGGTCGGGGGAGGGGGGGGGGGGGGGGGGGGGAGACGGCGGGGGGGGGGGGGGGGGGGGGGGGGGGGGGGGGGGGGGGGGGGGGGGGGGGGAAGGGGTAGGGGGTCGGAGCGGAGTCTGTGTGGAGGAGGCTCAGGGAGTATGGAGTGGCGGTGACTGCAAAGCAGTGGACCTCCCGATGTAGGAACGTTGAATGGAGCTGGGGGAAATGCTGGCAGCTGGACATTTCCGCCTTAAGGAGATGGGATTGGGGGTATTTGGGGGGGGGGGGGGTGGGGGGGGGGGGGGTGGGGGTATTTGGGGGGGGGGGGGGGGGGGGGGGGAGGAGGGGGGGGGCGGGGGGCGGTTCAATGGAGACAGCCGTTCTCATCACCCCATTTTAAGTGTAATCACTCCGCGGGGAAGATGCTGAGAACTGCCGCGGATAGACATCCGGAGTCGGGCTGTCTTGGGTTATGGATACGAGCACCCTCTCCCCCCCCCCCCCCCCCCCCCCCCCCCCTCCCCCCATCCCCCCCCCCCCCCCTACCACCCCCTCCCCCCACCCCTACTAAAAACCCCTCCCCCTCCACCTGTCCGCCTACCTCTGTCCTGCCTCTTTCATTTCTCTTACCCGCCCCCTCCTCTTTCTCCCACCCACTGCTCCTCCCCCAACCATGGAGGTTTGGTACGAGAAATAAACGTCTCAAACTTGGCACGACACAAACACATGTATACTCCCATACATAAAAGCACGTGCGTGCGCGTGCCTTCTGTACATGCGTGTGTGTGTGTACATTACAAACGCAGGTGTGTACGCGCGCCTTCCACATAAATACATCACGTGTGCCTCTCCCAGTTCCGATTTCCTCTCTTTGTTAAGCACCATTCGTCCACCCAACCCCGTCCCCTCTCCCTGCCGCTGCTCTATTCGTCGTCCCCCCCCCCCCCCCTTCTCCCCCCCCCCCCCCCCCCTTCTCCCCCCCCCCCCCCCCCCCCCCCCACCCCCCCATCTCCGCTATCTCTCATCCCGTAAGGGAGGGGACACAGACTCTACAGATGCTCAAGTTTATTCAGATCTGTTGCAGGTCCCACAGATGCGTAAAGTTTATTCAGATCAGTAAAACTCAATAAAAGTCCCCTCAGATCCTGTAGCTCTCTTATTATTAAGTTCCATCACTTCTGTTGGGTTCCCTTATTTCTCATAATTTACCTCAGTTCTTTAAGTTCCCTCAGCTCTTCCCTCGGAATAGTTTCACAATTCTGTTAACAATTCTTCAGCTCTGTTAATTAAGTTTAGTCAGTTCTATGAGCCTTTATCAGTACTTTGATTCGGAGCTCAAATGATGATATACCTAGTTGTCATCTGCTTTACCTTTTGTGTGTGTGTGTGTGTGTGTGTGTGTGTGTGTGTGTGTGTGTGTGTGTGTGACACAAAGAAGGTCTAGTACAGAAAAAATAGAAGATATCACACTCCGTCCTAGTGCCCTTTACCCTTTTTCTTCCACGCCTCCTCCTCTTGCATAAATTGAAAACCATGTGGGAGCACGTTACGTACGCACACACGCGCGCGCGCGCGCTCGCACACACGCATACACACACACACACACACACACACACACACACACACACACACACACACACACACACACACATACATACATACAAATATATATATATAATGTGTATATATATATTATATATATATATATGTATATGTGTATGTATGTGTGTGTATGTATGTATATATATACAGACACACGCATGCACATGTTATTCCACATACCTGTGAAAACTTCTATCAAAATGAAATAGTACATTGGTCTTTTTCCCCCCCCCCCCCCCCCCCCCCCCCCCCCCCCCCCCCCCCCCCCCCCCCCCCCCCCCCCCCCCCCCCCCCCCCCCCCCCCCCTCCCCCCCCCCCCCCCCCCCCCCTCCTCCCCTTCCCCCCCGCAAAACATGTCCCCCTATCGCCGCCCCCCCCCCCCCCCCCCCCCCTCCCTCCCCTTCCCTCTAACGCGCAAAACATGTCCACGCCAGTTTTGGTTATGCTTATTATTATTAGTGTTGTTATTATTATAATATTATTATTACTACTACTGTAATCATCATAACATCATTGTTATTATTGTCGTCATCATCATCATCATCATCATCATCATCATCATCATCATCATCATCATCATCATCATTTTTCAAACAATCGTTTTACATGGAAAGAATTTTGCAACTTGGGTTATTAAACCTAGGTAACAAATGAACGAAGTCAAACAGTGCATGTAGTTTGAACAGACAAGCGGGTCACACACCTATATTCATGTTACAAAAAAAAAAAAAAAGTTTGCACGCATGCACACACACACAACACACACACACACACACACACACACACACACACACATGCGGGTATGCACGCACGCATGCACACACACGCGCATACACACACACGCGCGCACACACACGCACGCACGCACGCACGCACGCACGCACACACACACACACACACGCACGCACACACACACACACACACACACACACACACACACACACACACACAAGCATACACGCCCGCACGCACACATACACACATTTTATAGGCATACTCTTTGATATGTTTTGGAAAATCAGTTACATATGATAACAATAGTTGTCTGATTCGTGTTTCTTTCGCTTGTTCGTTGGTACATGCATGTGTACTTTCACGATATTTGTTAGTGCTTTTGTACTTTCAGAATTTCAGTTTGTTCTTGTGAGTCTTTAGGATGCGTACCTTCAGAATACACGGGTTTATTAATTTTTGAAAACCGGCCGTATCCGTAAGTTTTGTTGACTCAAATTATCTTTAGATGATTTGTTAACGCCGAAACCCAAACTCGGGTTTGTACATATACACACACACATCCAACAATCTCTACTACATCCCCCTCCACCCACCTCCCCCTTCCACCCCTCCTCCTTCCCATTCCCCTCACAATACTCCCACTCCTTCACAAAACACACACACACACACACACACACACACACACACACACACACACACACACACACACACACGCACATACACACACGCACGCACGCACACACACACACACACACACACACACACGCACGCACGCACGCACGCACGCACACGCACGCACGCACGCACGCACGCACGCACGCACGCACACTCACTCACACACACACTCACATGCACACACACACACACACACACACACACACACACACACACACACACACACATACACACACACACACACACACACACACACACACACACACACACACACACACAGGCGCGTTCACGCGAATCAAATTTCGTCGACTTCTTGGTCCCTCCCACCCCCACCTCCTTTCCCTAACCCTTCCCTTCAATGCACAGTTGATATTGGACTGAAAATGTTTATAAACCCATTGAAGAAGTTTGTTGTACGTGTTCAATTTGATCGTTTGAATTAAAACTGCTGTTGCATTTTGCCGTGGATTGTTTTGTATTTCTCACGACTGAAACTGTGTGATAGTACTGGCAGTATGACCACACACACACACACACACACACACACACACACACACACACACACACACACACACACACATGCGCGCGCGCACGCATACATACACGCACACGCTCGCGCGCAAGCACACACAACACAAGCGAGCGCGCTCGCGCTCGTGTGCATACTCTCTCTCTCTCTCTCTCTCTCTCTCTCTCTCTCTCTCTCTCTCTCTCTCTGTCATAAACCTACATATTTAAACACACTCCAGCACATCTGTATGCACGAACAACAAGGATTAGAATATTCATTTTAACTCCAGCACATCTAGAATTTGGAGGATGTGGATGACAGGAATTGACAGGAAAACCAATGAACATCTGGCAGTAAACATAGTGCAGTTTGTTGTGACCACAACGTATAAATGGGAACTTGAACAGTGAGTGAATAGCAAAATGAAGAGGGTTCACTTTCCATAGTTTTCTAGATTTACTCAGATTTCAAAATGTTTTCTGACCTCCAGAGAACAATGGTAGTGTATTTTGCAGATACAAGATGTGTCCCTAAATCTGCTTATTTGGGGTATTGCATAGTAAAAGGATACTCATGCTCAGTTATCTCCCGCGTACAACATTCTCTCAAATGGCATTCTCATAAATATAAATTCTTGTTTACTGTCTTCTTCTTGGTGTTATCTTCTTCTTTGTACATGTTTGCATATATAAAGAATATGTCAACAAGAACATAAAGAAGATAAAAGCCCAATGAAAAAAAAAGATTTCAAAGAGTCATATAGATCAAAAGTTATGAAAAGTATGCTGCTTTTGTGAAGAGCTTGCAGGAGCGAAGTAAACAAATAAAACCAGATGGCTTTTGATCTCCACGATGGTCAGTTGTCTTGGAGGACATACTGGTCAGTGGCGTCGTAAGTCGAAGCGTTGTGAGTTTAGGTAAGGCAATGTTGAGGTAAGGTAAGGTAAGGTAATGTTGCTTACAGCTCAGCCGACCGCGAAGGGCCATGTCAGGGCTGTCACCACGTTCAACTCACAAGTCATTTAAAAAAAAAAAATCACACGACCCTTTAAAGGCATATGCTTCCTGAAAAGAATTTCATTTATTTCAACCCTTTAAAGGCATATGCTTCCTGAAAAGAATTTCATTTATTTTCACACAACCCTTTAAAGGCATATGCTTCCTGAAAAGAATTTCATTTATTTATCTATCTATTAATTATCATTTTTGGGTCTAATGACACGTGAGGTGTCGTGTTACATGTGAACAAAAGGTCACGACTGGCTGTCTGATATGACATCAAACTCCCAGGAACTTTCCCGATTAGAATAGGGCTGTATGTTACTTTTTGAGAAAGGCGCAAGCGGCTTTTCAATTCGACGAAATCGTTAGACGTGAGATCGCTCTAAAGTAGTTGACATTTTTGCGACATTGTAAGTCCACGAGGACGTGGATGGCTTATCATGCAGTAAACGGGGCTTTGATGGCATTGTTTTGAGGCCTACTCAGGGGAGGCCGGAATAGCTCAGTTGGTAGAGCGCCGGACTCGTGATCCAAGGCTTTCGGGTTCGAATCTCCGCCGGGCCGTTTCGGTACAGGGGGATTTTTTCCCTCGGAGTTAACATTGGCTCTGACTCCATTTCCCATACAGTCCTTACTTTGAATGAGACTATAAACCGAGGTTCCGTGTGTGAACGCACGCATAACATCTCGCACACACGTAAAATTCCATCACCACCTTTCGGAAGAGAAGGCCAGTTTGGCCGTCGGTATGGATGACATGTTACACATAGCATGCACCTTCCCCCGAAGATGGAGTATGGCTGCCTTAATGTCGGGATTAAAAACAGCCATACACACAAAACTCCACTCCCTTTGTTGAGCAGATGGGATTAATACCTGCCTGTCTATACAGGGAGTGTCCGCAGGAGTATTAGCCTACGTACGCAGAAGAAGAGGCCTACTTAGAACAGAACACGTCTTTTTGAGTCCCAAAAGCCCTGTTCTTTCTTTTATATTGTAAAAAGTTTTTTGCAAAGTTTTGTTTTTGTTTTTGTTTTTGTTTTTGGTTTTTTTTGTCGTGAAAGATCATGCGAGCAAGAGTTAAAAGAATCACCCGTAAAATTTGGTTTTAAAAAAAGATGGTGACAATGCTAAAATGACAACTCTCCTCCGTTGTCTGTCTGGTTGTGTGTTTCCGTTGCACATGCGCGAATCTGATACAGGTTCACTTCCTCTTCCTCGTCAGTGCTTTGAGGCGGAGCGTTTTCACATGAATGGCGGTAGTAGCCACAGTCAGACATGGCGCACCAACAGCCCGAAATCCTCGCTCGTCGTTGACTTTCAGTTCATGTCAATTTATGTTGCGTATAGCCCAGCCGACCACAAAGACCCAAATCAGAGCTGTCACCTCGTCATGGTCACCCCACACAGAAACAAACACAAAAACAAAAACAAAAAAAGACCACACACAAACGAGACTTTTAAACTTACCACAAAAAAAAAAATAATAAAATGAAGTAATTAAATAAATAAATAAATAAATAAAACGCATGTTTAAATTACTTTAGAATCTTAAAAGCTTATATCAGATGAAAAAAAAAAAACATTTATCTTTTTCAAGACTTTAATATCACATCAGCTGGGACAACTCTCAAAGAGAGATTTTCATGGAAGTCCTTGTTTAAAGTGTTTATGTTTTTACATCATGAAAGTCCCAGCGCTCTTTTAGAACACGTTTGATAGCGAGTAGTATCCTACATGAAATCCCAGATGGGCTGGCCACATCATCAGAATGCCAGATTGTCGACTGCCGAAACAACTGCTGTACGGAGAACTGAGTCCGGGCAAGCGCAAAGTTGGGGGGGCAGCAGAAGAAACGTTTCAAGGATGCCTCAAAGTGTCCCTCAAAGGCCTGGACATCAATCTCAACACCTGGGAGTCGCTTGCCTGGACCGCCCAGCCTGGCGAAGCAGCATCACAAAGGGTGCATGTACATCAGAGAAGAGACGCACAGCAGAAGCTGAGAGAAAGCGAGCCGCGCGCAAGGCCAGAGCTACCTCCACCTCCACTTTAGCACCCACCCACATGTGTCCCACATGTGGGGCCTGCTTTCGGGCCCAGATCGGCCTCACCAGCCACCTGCGGACCCACACTCAGCAATCTTTCATCTGAGATGGAAGTCATGGTCATCTTCGAAATCGAAGGACGAACAACAACATGAAATATATCGTCGAGCTTCTTTGTCTTTTAAGTAATTCGAGTGGGGGTGTAAAAGAAGTGGCCTGTGTGCGATCGCTACAAAACTGTTTCTTCTTTTCGGTCGACGCTGGCACATGGCAAAGCTCTTTAAGGTTTGGACGGATTTGGAAGAGTTTGTTATCTGTGTTCATGTTCCATTCCTCTTTCCAGAAGTCTTTGACATAAATCTGTGCTTCAGGTGTCAGATATCGGTGAGAGATAACGAAAGACGCACAATCACCTTTATCATTATCAGTGAGCGCGTCAGCACAGTTTCAGCACGTGATATGCCACGAACAGCCTTGTTCTCGTGTGAAGTCTGCCTTTCTACCTTTCATCTCGTATCATTGTATTCTCTCATGTGTGGTTCGTGTCTGCAAATTGAAGTTTTGTCTTTCATTTTATATCAGTGTTTCTGTGACGTATGCGTAGAACTGTGATAAACTGTGATAATACCCCCCCCCCCCCCCCCCCCCCCCCCCCCCCCCCCCCCCCCCCCCCATTAACCCCACATGCCCGCATCCCGTTTCTGTCCCTTCATCCTTTCTTTTCTGTCCCTACCCTCCCCCTTTTTCTGTCCCCTACCCTAAGTCCATTAAAAGGGGTCTAAACCATATCGCATCTAAGCTGCGGATTGATTCTGGATTTGGTGAGACGAGAGGCAACCCCCCCCCCCCCCCCTCCCATCCCCAGCAGGATTAAAACCGAGAATGACAACATGACACTGGGTGTACGATCATTATCAACCTATGAAGGCCATTCACGCATCAGTTGAGAACTAAAGGTAATGTAGGTTGTGCGGTTTTTGTGTAGGAAGTTGGCCGTTTATCAGGTCTGAATAGGAGATCTTTAGTGTGTGTGTGTGTGTGTGTGTGTGTGTGTGTGTGTGTGTGTGTGTGTGTGTGTGTGTGTGTGTGCTTTCTCCCTGCTCTTTGTTTTCATTTAACGGCTGTTACCGTCGGCACAGGTGAAAAAGTCAAAGTGCCATCTCTCTCTCTCTCTCTCTCTCTCTCTCTCTCTCTCTCTCTCTCTCTCTCTCTCTCTCTCTCTCTCTCTCTCACCTCACACACACACACACACACACACACACACACACACACACACACGCGCGCGCACGCACGCACGCACGCACGCACGCACACACACACACACACACACACACACACACACACACACACACATATATATATATATACACACACACACACGCACGCACGCACGATCATAGAGGATAGATGAGTGGGCGGGCACACGGGAAAAGCAAGAACAAACGCAATGACGACTTAATAGAACCACCCTTTATAACGCCCTGTCCAAGCAAAGCAGGATCAGCCGGGCGAGGAGACAGACGCTGGCCCTGTTGGATGGAAGTCCTGTCTGTGCATTGCGACATCCCAACTCGTTCCCAGTGCTGGGGATCCAGACACTCGCGATGATGCCGAAGAAATCATCCACAGGTTGGGTGCTGCCTTTGCTGCTGCTATGTGGTGTTGCCAGTGTGGCTCGGGGGAAAGTGCTCTCCGTCTCTCTGTCTCTGTCTCTCTGTCTCTGTCTCTGTCTCTCTGTCTCTCTCTCTCTCTCTCTCTCTCTCTCTCTCTCTCTCTCTCTCTCTCTCTCTCTCTCTCTCTCAGGGTGAACTGTCGTCATCAAACTAATTTCATTGACCTCCGTGCAGCCTCTTTCTTGAAATATAAAAAAAAAAATGATAATAATAAACAAAAAAAACTGACATGTACGTATGGGTCACGCTAGTGTGAGAGAGTTGCCTCTCCCTACTAAACAAAAAGTAGAAGAGTGCATGTGCAAATGTGGATGTTGCTCACTCTAATTCGGGTTTTATATCATAGTACACGTTCGTCAATTATCGATAGATTTTCTGTTTTGTCCTGGCTATTCCAAAAGGCACTTCATCCTATCGGCAAATAAACTGCAAAATGATAATCATCATGAAATGAAACATATCTATGTTACTTTTCACTTGATGAATTTAATTTAAATCTCTTTTCTGTCGTGGGCCAAAGTCGTTGAAATCATACTCTGAAAAAAATGAAAACAAAAAAGCAGAAAAATACTAATAAATCAGGAACAGAAATTATAAACCTTTCAATGTCAAGTCGTTGTCAGAAAAGGAGATGGCTTGTTTACTTCAAAGTGAAGTATAACATCTCAACACAGCGCAGTACATAGGTTAGTCAGTTTGAATCATGTTTGTCTGTTGAAACTATAACACTGAAATTGGATTCATGGCATGGAAAACTATGTGTTGGTCTATATTTAGACATGGAAAACGATGTTTATGTCTATATCAAGACATGGACGACGATGTGTATGTCTATGATAAGACATGGGAAGCGAAGTGCATGTCTATAAAAAGGAAAGAAAACGATGTATACGTCTGTAAAGGATAGGAAACGATGTGTGCGTCTATAACATAATGTGTATGTTTATAATAAGACAGAAACAACGTGTGTGTGTCTATAAGGATGGAAAACGATGTGTGCATCCATAACAAGGCATGAAAAACTATGTGTATGTCTGTAATATAAGATGGAAAACGCTGTGTATTTTTAAAATAAGGAATGGAAAATGATGAGTATTTATGTAATAAGGTATGGAAAACGATGTGTATGTCTAAAATAAGGATGGAAAAACGATGTGTGCGTCTATAACATAATGTGTATGTTTATAATAAGACAGAAACAACGTGCGTGTCTATAAGGATGGAAAACGGTGTGTGCATCCATAACAAGGCATGAAAAACTATGTGTATGTCTGTGATAAAGATGGAAAACGCTGTGTATTTTTAAAATAAGGAATGGAAAACGATGAGTATTTATGTAATAAGGTATGGAAAACGATGTGTATGTCTAAAATAAGGATGGAAAACGATGTGTATGTCTATAAACAGGATGGAAAACGATGTGTATGTCTATAACAGAGCATGGAAAACGATGTGTATGTCTAAAATAAGGATGGGAAACGATGTGTACGCCTATAAAAAGGCACGGAAAACGATGTGTATGTCTCTAATAAGGATGGAAAACGATGTGTGTGTCTATAATAAGGATGGGAAAACGATGTGTGTATGTCTATGATAAGGATGGAAACGATGTGCGTGTCTATAGTAAAGTAAGGAAAACGATGTGTATGTCTATAATAAGGATGGAAAACGACGTGTAGGCCTATAATAAGGCCTGAAAAAACGATGTGTATGTCTATAATAAGGATGGAAAACGATGTGTGTGTCTGTAATAATGTATGTAAAACAATGTGTATGTCTATATAATAAGGATGTCTATAAACGATAAAAAACGGTGTCTATGTCTATACAGCATGGAAAACGATGTGTATGTCATGTAATAAAACATGGAAAACGATGTGCATGTCTATTGTAAGGCATGGAAAACGACGTGTACGTCTATAACAAAGCATGGAAAATGATGTGTATGTCTATAATAAGACATGGAAAACGATGTGTGTGTTTATAATGATTCATGGAAAACGACATGCATGTCTGTATTACGGCATGGAAAACATTATGCTTGTCTATATATGATAAGGCCCGGAAAACGATTTGTGTTACAAGCATTGAAAACGATGTTCATGTCGTTACTAAGACATGGAAAACGATATGTATGTCTGTAATAAGGCATGGAAAACTACGTATATGACTGTAATTGACGTTCATGGCATGATGTTCAATGATAAATCATCTCAATCTTAACATTGACGAATCACATCAATCTTAACACTGATAAATCATCTCTATTTTAGCAGTGATCAATATTTCAGTCAAAACACGGACGAACCATCTCAACCTTAACACTGATAAATCATCTTAATCTTGACAATGATAAATCATCTCAACCTTAACACTGATCAATCATCATCTCACCCGTAGCATCATTCATCTCGATCTTAACGCAGATAAATCATCTTAATCTTAACACACACACACACAAAAAACAATCTGAATCTTAACACTGATAAATCATCTCAATCTTCACACCGATAAATCATCTCCACCTTAACGCCGATAAATCATCTCAACCTTAACACTGATAAATCATCCCAAACTTAATCATCCCAAACTTAACACTGATAAATCACCTCAGTCCTAACACTGAGGAATCATCTCAACGTCAAACCCCAATCTCTCTCAGCACTGTCGAAAGACGCCTGTTTCAAGGCAGGGCCCGTCAAAAACGCCTTTGAAGACTGTGCCTTGGGAACGGCCGCCGACCCCAGAGACCCCCAACTCTTCTGGAACACAGAGACACACTGCAAGAAGTGATGTCATACCTGCCCTTCTTTTGTGGGTGAGTGGTCTGCTGTGAAGGGTGGCTGGCTTTTCCAGCTGTAGGGGATTAGACGGTTCCTTCCTCCTCCTCCTCCTCCTCCTGAATGTAATGCTAATTCAACGCCTATCTTGCGCTGAAGTGATTGAAGATAAGTGATGGCTCGTTCATTTTCGTTGTCGTAATTGTTTTGTATCTTACTTGAAGAAGACCTAAGAGGTCGAAATGCGTCGTGTTTTGTCTTGTGATTCGTTTGTCCACTATTTTTTTTTTCGGATCGCTAACATTTATTCAAGATTTGTTTACAATTCCGCCCGCAGTCATCTCACTTTGAAACAGAACTGAAGTTAATGTAATGATGACGGAACTGAACTGTTTATGTAATGATGACGGAACTGAATTATTTATGTAATGATGACGGAACTGAATTATTTATGTAATGATGACAGAACTGAATTATTAATGTAACGATGACAGAACTGAATTGCTGATGTAATGACGACAGAACCGAATTGTTAATGTAATGACGACAGAACTGAATTGTTAATGTAATAATGACAAAACTGAATTATTACTTGTAATGACGACAGAACTGAATTATTAATGTTATGATGACAGAACTGAATTATTAACGTAATGATGACAGAACTGTGATGGTTACGTCACCGATGACAGTGAAGGTGCATATATGATGTCAGGACTAGAATGATCATGACAACGATGATGATGGTAACAATGCTTATATGATGATGACAAGACTGCAATGAGACGACGACGACAACTACGACGACGACGACGACGACGACGATGACGATGATGATGATGATGATGATGACGACGACGATGATGACGACGACGATGACGACGACAACGATGAAGTTGATGATGTTGATAATGATGATGATGATGATGATGATGATGATGATGATGATGACGACGATGACGATAACGATAACGATGACGATGACGATGACGATGCATGAAGCTGATGTCATTATGACAGGACGGTAATGCCAACCATCACCCAGTGCTTTGCGTATAAAATCAGCGACTGCGAGGCCAGTCAGCAACAGTTCCTGCTCGACCTGGCCAACGACTCTCGCTTCTTCTGCGACGGCGGCGGCGCCGTTAAGCAATCCATCGCCGTGGGTAAGACACCACACTTGTTAGGAACTGCTATTAACCCATCCCTCACCCTGCGTAAGACACCACACTTGTCAGGAACTGCCGTTAACCCATTCCTCACCCTGGGTAAGACACCACACTTGTCAGGAACTGCCGTTAACCCATTCCTCACCCTGGGTAAGAGACCACACTTGTCAGGAACTGCCGTTAACCCATCCCTCACCCTGGGTAAGACACCACACTTGTTAGGAACTGCTATTAACCCATCCCTCACCCTGCGTAAGACACCACACTTGTCAGGAACTGCCGTTAACCCATCCCTCACCCTGCATAAGACATCACACTTGTCAGGAACTGCCGTTAACCCATCCCTCACCCTGGGTAAGGCACCACACTTGTCAGGAACTGCCGTTAACCCATCCCTCACCCTGGGTAAGACATCACACTTGTCAGGAACTGCAAAGTCGAAATGAAATGTCGTCTGTTGTATTGGCAGACACGCTAGCTAGCATTTAAGATCAGTATCTGACTAGTCTGGACCCATGGTCTGAATATGCTAGACTCATGGTAAAAGGCAAGTCTGAATTTTTTCCCCGCATACGCGGGTTGATACTCCTGTGAACATTCCCTGTATAGACAGGCAAGGATTAATACATCTACCCAACAAGGGAATAGAGTTTAGTGTGTATGACTGTTTTTGTAAAGGCAACTATACTCCAACTTTGGGGAAGGCGCATGCTATATGTGTGTTAACCATACCAACGGCCAAACTGGCCTTCTCTTCCGAAAGTTGATGATGAGATTTTACCTGTGTGCAAGATGTTATGCTTGCGTTCACACACGGAACCTCGGTTTTATATAGTC
>JADBJO010008024.1:50000-52500 GCA_016801955.1 Conus betulinus
GACTGCGATGCTATGCTTGTGGCAGGACATCGTGGATGTGGCTCTGTGCTTGTGGCGTTAGAGACATGTCTCTGAAACATACACACATATATAGTAGGAAGAAACTCACTGGAGAGCTTGACAGCAGGATGTCTTTAGTGAAGAAAGCCCCCTCAGACAAATGTTTCTGCCCTGAATTGTGTACACACTATGGGGGCCTGGCCGCATCCAGCTCATGACTCCCAGATGTCCTGCAGCCAACTTTTTTTTTTCTCCTGGCGCTGCCGGGATTCGTACCCGCAACTTTTGGCTGGGTGGGCGTCTTAAGGCGTGCCTTTAGAGACGGATGTCTTACCCCACTGCTAATGGGACACCTGTTCCAAGCTGGGAAATTTAGGCCCTATGAAGTTCACTTTTGTTCCTGCTCGACCAGATCCAGCTGGAACTGTTTTGCTGGATGTTGAAGGGACAATTTCAATTTCTGGATACCTGCTGTAGTGATCAATGACAACCAAACAGTAGTCACCACTGGGGAAAGGACCAGCAAAGTCAATGGCTAAGGATGACCATGGTTCTGCGGGTAAAGACGTAGGAATCCCTGGTTCTCACTGTACGGGACCAGAGTAGGACGCCTGACATGGTATGCAAGATTTGACAGTCGATTCAACAAGCTTGTCGACGCCAGGGAACCAGATTTTCTCTCGCTCAAGTTGTTTTGTTTTCACAATTCCCTGATGTGACTGATGAGCTATGGCGATAACTTTGTTTTGTAGTGCCACTGGTATGATGAGGTCTGTGTCCATGAAGTATCAGTCCATCATGCACAGATATTTCACCTTTGAATCTGGCATATTCCTGGATGTCACGATCATACCATTTTCCAGTCTGTACCGCTGACATTACTTTCTGTAGAGTTCACATCTGACAGCATTTTTTACTTCATCTTCAGTCATTGCTTGGGGAACACATTTTTTTTTTAGTACATAGTTGATGTAGTGTTCTGGCATGTTTTCTCGCTTTGGAAAGTTTCTGGGATGTCTACTAATGAAATCAGATAGATTCTGTTAATTTTTCCCAGGCTGATACACACTGTTAATCTCATATGGCATAAGGCAAAGACGTAGTCTTTCAGTGCGTGCGGCTGTGGGCTTCTGACCTTTGACAATGCCAAGCAGGGGATTGTGATCAGTACGTACTTTAAATGGCGCTCCGTATATGTAGATGCAAAAATGTTTCAACACCGAAGACAACTGCTAGCATTTCTTTTTCAGTCTGAGAATATCGGTTTCTCCACATCTGTCAGTGCACGGCTAGCTTAGCACACAGGCTTGCCTTCTTGCGTCAAAGTGGCACGAAGTCCACTGGGCTTGCGTCCACCATGATTTCTGTCTTCTTGTTAGGATCAAAGTAAGCCTTCACAAGTTTTCCTGTGAGTACGTGTTTCAGTCTTGAAAATACTCCCTGTTGTGCAGAATCCCATTTCCAAGCAACATCTTTCCTGGTCAGCTGTCTCAGTGGCTCAGTCATGGATGCATAACCAGGAATAAATCTGGCTTCATACTGTGTCATGCCAAAGAATGAACGGACTTCAGCAACAGCCTTGGCTTCTTTAGTGTCCATGATAGTCTAGATCTTCTCAGGATCTGGGGATACACCATTCTTGCCGAAAACATGACCAAAAAAGATCAATTCTTTTGCAGAGATGCATTTTTCATGGTTCAGCTTTGCTCCACAGTCTCTAAGTTTGGTAAGCACAGCCTGTAGACTTGCATCATGATTTTCTTGACTTTTGCCATAAACTATGATATCATCACTCAAGTTCATTGCACCAGGAATATCACGCAGCAGTTCTGAAATAGCATTCTAAAATATTTCAGCAGCAGCGTTTATTCCAAACGCGTCTTTTGTAACACCTGAGACCACGATGAGTAGAGAATGTTGTGATGTGTCTACTGTCAGGATGTAGTGGTAGCTGGTGGTAGGCACTGGACAAATCAAGTTTGCTAAATACCGTGGATCCATTCAGTTCATGAATCAGATCATTGATGGTGGGTATGGGATGTTTTTTTTTCTCTCTAAATTGCCTTATTCGCTTCACGCATATCAATGCACAAACGAACACCACCATTTCTTTTGGGAACAGCAACTGCAGGACCAATCCAGGGTGTTGGGCCATCCACCTTTTGTATGATGTCATCTTGCTCTAAACGCTCCAGCTGTTAGTCCACGTCTTTACAATCATGGAAAGGGATACAACGATGGGGCTGTGAGACTGCCTGTATGGACTCATCAATATGTAGTTCGATGACGACACCATCAATCTTTCCAATTTTGCCATCAAACTGTGAAGGAAGCTGGTCAGGGATAGTTGTGGGTTGAGAGACGGGGTCTGCTGACAAAGCAAACTGAATGATGTGAAGAGATTCAGCAGTCTTACCACTAAGGAGATTGCTTGAGTGTTTTGCATCAGTGTCAACCACGTATAATGCTGTGCGTGTGACATGTTCTTTGTAAGAAACCT
>JADBJO010008024.1:62500-102544 GCA_016801955.1 Conus betulinus
CGCCTAGAAATTTTACTTGCTTACTTGGGAAAATGAAAGAATCACCTATTTTTACTTTTTACAGCATCCCTACCTTCAAAATCGATATTTTTCTTTGTAAATATTAAAAAAACCGATTTGTCCGTTGATAGGTTAAAACCGTTTGAATTCAAATAATTAACAAGTTTACTGACCGCAAACTGAAACTGTTCAACAATTTTATTTACGCTTGATTTTGTTTTTTGTAAAATTACAATCTACATTTTTCCACATTGCAATATCATCTGCATAAGCAGCTAAGTTGCCCCTTTTGTGTCAATCTGGTTAAGATCATAAAGCATCAATGAGAAGAGGATTGGAGAAATTACACTTCCTTGAGGGACACCCATGTTAACATATCTTGTACTTGACAGCACACCATTTAGTTTTACTTGTAGCGTTCTCCCAGATAAAAACGATTGTAAAAACATGTGGAAACGACCTTTAATCCCAATTTCATGAGCCTTGGACAATAATTTAAAATGCCAAACGGAATCGTACGCTCTATGAATATCAAAAACGTGGCTAAAGTGGAGTGTCGCTTAGCCAAGGCTTTTTTGACGTGTGAAGCTAAAAAAAGACTAACATGATCAGACACCCCCTCCCTTTTCTGAAACCAGCTTGAAAGATTGGCAAAATCCCATTCTTTTCAAGGAAATGTTCTAATCTGAATTTTTCATTATCTCTCAAAAAGTTTTCCAATGTGAGGAGTCAAAGAAATGGGTCGAAAATTAGAAGGTTTTCTTTTTGATTTCCTTGTTTATGGATAGGTACAACTGTTGCTTTCTTCCAAGCCATTGGCAGCTTTCCGATTTCCAGCATAATTGGAAGAACTCTAATAATTTTTTTCAAAAAACATTGTGGAAAATGCTTTATCATGTTGTAAGAAATGGGATCAAATCCTGTAGCAATTTTACCAGATTTTAAACGGTGAAGTGAGTACAGAAGCTCCTCCATTGTTAGATTTTTTATTAATATATAACGTGTTGTCGTTGTCATGTGGTTCAATGTTTCTCCCTTCGTTTTCAATAGTTCTTCTTCGTTCTTGCTCTTCTTTAGGCAGATGTTCAGTCTGACTCATTGCTGCGAAAGTGTCAGCAAATAATTCAACTTTCTCCTCGTTTGTTTTATAGATTTTATCGTTTTCGATCAAGACAGGATCTGGGAGATGAAAAGAACCTTTAGATTTTCTGATTTCTTTCCAAAGTAAAGTGCTATCGTTTGGGTGTTTGGAACAGTTGATGACTAGTTTTTGTAATATTGCTGCTTTGCAAAAGCAACAATTTTGTTACTATTGGTGTTAGCTTTTTTTGTATTCAGCGTGTAACTGTTCCACTCTACTTTTAGGTTGCGTATGACGGCTTATCATCCAGCTTTTGAAGGCCTTAGTTTTCGCACCCACGGCGACTTCACACGCAATATTCCACCATGGTTTGATGCTTTTCTTTGGATGATTCTTTAATTTGACTTTTGGGATTGCAGAATCTGCAGCCTTAAGTATAAGTTTTCTTAATTCAAAATAACAGTTTTCCAAATCTTCCTCTAACACTGTATTTTGATTGAAAATTTAGAAAAGATGAACCTGCTGTCAAAATTTGATTGAAAAGCGCCCAATCAGCCTTATCTTCATTATATTTAGTGCATTCAGAATTGTAGATTGTTTTTTCCGGGCTCACTAGAAGTTGGATTTCAATAGGGAGATGATCACTGCCTAACGGTATTTGATGAACCTGCCAAGTACACAAAGGGTTTATGTCTGGGGAAACTAAAGACAAATCTATCGATGAGCAACGTTGATCTCTGATCGATCAGCAGTTCTTGTTATAGATCCGTCATTTAAAATGGTTAGATTGGCGTTGATTATTGTACTGGCAAGGTATTCGTTGTTGTTAACAATATTATTGGGATTTTCGGACCACAAGGCGTGGTGGGAATTAAAATCGCCAAGAATAATCCATTGTCTAGAGCAGTCTAAATCCATTATCCAGTCAGCTTCACCTTTAGACACTCCATCTGGATAATAACAGTTCAAAATGTTGAAGTATTTACCATCAACCTTAATTTCTATACAGCAAGAATATAAACGTTTATCTATTGAAGAACATGGTGTTTTGCACGGTTGATACATAAGATTGCAAGCTACATATGTAGCAACTTTTATTTTAACGTTTGCTTTTACCTCATCTATAACAGGTGGGTAAAAGAATCCGTTTAACTTGGGTAAGTCATTTTGTGGCAATTCAATGACTGAAGCACACAACTACGTCAAAAGAACGCTTCTGCAAAAAATTTTCCAAATATACAAAATTGCACTTACTTCTACAATTCCATTGTAGAAACGAGCACATACCAGTAGGGTTGACTTGATCAGGCCTCATACACATCATGTTATTCGTGAGGAAAAGGACTATAACTGAGAGTACCAGCAACAGAGAAAACCAAAAACGGAATACGTTTGACAGAACTTCTCTTTGTACGTTCATTTGGAGTTCAGACAGGCATTGGACAGAATTGTTTTCAATTCAATGATTGAGGAAGTCATGACATCAGACATTTTTGTTAGGATGTTCAGAAATTTCACTGAGAGATTTTCAAGATATATTAAAATCTTTTCAAGATCAAAATTTACAGATTGCTTTTTGAAAGAACTTGAAGAGTCAGATTTTTCTTTAAGAGTACTTAGCACAGATGTTTTTGAAAGATACAGACAGGCACACATGCACTTCTTCATCCCCAGTCCTTTCTATACACACTGCACTCAAAACACCTGCATCTCCAACACAACACTACTTATAGTGGAAAGACGCGCACACACACACACACACTGGGCACACAGACACTGACTGACTGAAACCAATCTATTGTCAGATTAACCTTCGGATGTATCACACACACACACACACACACACACACACACACACACACACACACACACACACACACACACACACACACACAGAGAGAGAGAGAGAGAGAGAGAGAGAGAGAGAGAGAGAGAGAGAGAGAGAGACAGACAGACAGACAGACAGACAGACAGACAGACAGACAGACACTGACTGACTGAAACCAATCTATTGTCAGATTAACCTTCGGATGTATTCACACACACACACACACACACACACACACACACACACACACACACACACACACACACACACACACAGACTGACTGACTGAAACCAATCTATTGTCAGAATTAACCTTCGGATATATTCACACACACACACACACACACACACACACACACACACACACACACACACACACACACACACTCACTCACTCACTCACATACACATATTCGGGCGCGCGCGCGCGGCGCGCGCGAGCAGCAGAAAGTTTGACTGTCCTGGGACCCCGTCCTCCCTTCGCTTCAAACACACACACACACACACACACACACAGTGGCCAGTGTGACTGTCTAGTCCCGGGGTGATTGGCTCTGGGTGTGCCCTGTATACTTTGAGTCACTTACCCAATTTGACCCAAGCGAGTTTGTATAAGGAGTAACAAAGAGGGCACACACACACACACACACACACACACACGGACAGAGACAGACAGACGGACGGACGGACAATTAGGAGGACAGACAGACAGAACCGACTTTAAATGCTACACAGAGAGAGAGAGAGAGAGAGAGAGGAGAGAGAGAGAGAGAGAGAGAGAGAGAGAGAGAGAGAGAGAGAGGAGAGGGAGACAGACAGACAGACAGACAGAAACAGAGACAGATGGACAGACAATTACGCAGACAGACAGACAGAACGGACTTTAAATACTACACACACACACACACACACACACACACACACACACACAGAGAGAGAGAGAGAGAGAGAGAGAGAGAGAGAGAGAGAGAGAGAGAGAGAGAGAGAGAGAGAGAGAACGGCATGAGCCGTGGAAGGGATGGAAAGGGACCTGGGTTACAGCAAAGATAGTACGCCTCACGGACATACACGCACATGTGTGTGCATTCACACACACACACACACACACACACACACACACACACACACAAACGCGCACACGCACGCGCGCGCGCACGCATGCACATGCACGCACGTCACGCATGCACAGACGCACACGTGGCGAAGCACACACACACACACACACACACACACACACTCACACACGCACGCGCGCACGCATGCGCACGTGGCGAAGCGCGCGCGCGCGCGCGCACACACACACACACACACATCAAATATCCTAACCATCTTCAGGTGCATACAGATGCCCTTTTAAAGAAAGGGGTTGATCTGTTTTTGGTATTCTATCACATCAAAGTAGAAGGGGAAAAAAAACACATCGGAAAACACCAATCTGTATTCGTTACTGAAATGACAGCTATACGTATGTGTCTGACATTTCTGACATACCACACTCAATTTTTCAGGTGTTGTTTTGCTTATACTGGATGTCAGTAGGCCCACGTCTAACCGTTTTACTTCTGAAATGATTATTTTACGGAAATATGCCTTCTAGCTCATATTCTAATGTTTACTTAAATAAAGATTTAATTTTCTTTTGGATTCTTTCACAGTGTGTGATCTTTAGAACGCAACACGTGACAGACGTACACACACACAAAAAGAAGCTAAAACTGAAATTCGCGCACATCTACTTACAAACACTTTTAACTTGAAAAAGAAAACCATCAAAACCCCTTGAAACAAAGTAACAATAATATCTTAAATGAGGAGGTTAAAAAGTAAACGGTAAATAAAGAACAAGTAAGGTAACTCTTGCTCCCATGATGAAATAAATACATGCCCACAACTCCCAAACGAATGTTGTTTACGAGACCGATTCACCTGGCAGAAATGACAACACAGAGTGCACACAAGGAAGGAAGAACAATCTGTGTGCGATGTGTTGTCTTGCCTGTTAGGCGAGTCGGTGTCGTAAGCAGTGTTCGTTTGGAGTAGTGGGTATCGATTCATTTCATCATGGGAGCAAGAATTTACCTTTTTGGTTCAGTTAAAACATGTAGTTTGATATCGCTTGAGCGATGATCAGACCAACCATAGTTCATATGTTATGTGATAACCAGCTTTTTGACTGTGATTACACCCAAAGCATCGATAACATACATTTGTATATACTCTCTCTATATATATATATATATAATCCCGAACAATCAAGCAACTGGGGGAAAAACAAGTGCAGACCAACAATCTTTCCGTCACTATATTGATAACTTGTTAAGATTTGAACATATAACAAAAAAAAAAAAATGGGGGGGGGGGGGGGGGGGGGGGGGGGGGGGGGGATAGGTTTGATGGCCTTTGAAGGTAAAAAAAAAAAAAAAAAAAAAATATATATATATATATAAATTAAAAAAAATATTTTATACGATGTGAAAAAACTCTTCGCTAGCTACATGAGGAAACCATCACAAGCCCTTCTGAAGACAGATCGGTTAGTAAGCATTGCCTGCTTTGCTTTCAGGCTTTTCGTTCGCTGTTAATCGAACTCCTATCGGCCTGAATAAGACAACTGGCTGATCATGCCTGCGCTCTTGGCTTCAAATAGGGACACACCAGTCCATAACTCTGTGGTGTTCTCAACACCAAGGGTTCGAAAAAGAATCCAACAGCGCCCCCAAAGCAGCCAGCGAAGGGTATAAAAAAATGAAACAAAACGAAAGTGTGGAGAGAAAAAAAAGTTGCTGAAAAACCAAAAACATTGTGCAAATAGTATCAAGTGTAGGGGGCAATCTTTTGAGTTCTACAATGCTTGAGAATCTATTCAAGGATGCAAGGGAGATCAAAAGATATGGAACAGTCTGAGTGGTCAGCTCTCTGCTGAACTACATGTATTTGTATGTAGTACTATACTTTGAAATTTCGATGCTGTCAGAACTAAATGTAGCGCTGCAGTTAAATGTGTATTTGGTGAAACAAAAATATCCGGGCCTCATCTTTTTTCTTTTCTTTGTTTTTTAACCGTGCCCCTCTCAGGGCATACTTTCCACGTGTGTCAGGCATGTCTATATATATTTTTTTCTGATAAAGATTTTACTTCAAAAGCTACGTCATGCTTAAACTGTTGTCCCGTTAGATATTTACTTTCAGCTGGTATTGGTAGCAATTCTTTGATGTTAAAGATGTCCTTGTGATCATAGCTTAAGGCTTACACATGCACATTCACGGAAGTGCTCTCTCTCTCTCTCTCTCTCTCTCTCTCTCTCTCTCTCTCTCTCTCTCTCTAATAGGGTCCATGACATGACTTCGAGATAAAAAAGATAAACTGAAACTACTACTACTACTGCTGCTGCTATATTACTACTACAGCTACTTCTACCACCACCACTACTAACTACTACTTCTACCTCTACCACTACACATTTGACAGTGCATGGAAGCTTGTATTTTATTCAAGCCTGTGCACAAAGTTTGCAAGGGATTGTGCATAGTTATATCTTGCTCAAAGGACTCGTCTGACTTGGGGAGTTTTTGTTCAGAGAGGTAGTAGGCCTTCTTAGATTTGATGCACATTGTGGCATTATAATTTTGTCTTTCCAGCATGAATTGTATTGGATGTAGTTGATAAATGACTATCTAATTTTGGCTATGCGATAACTGTAAACGTTAATACATGTTACACAGATCTAAAGTTGGCCTACAGTTATGCCGGGGTCTATACTTCACAGAACCCAATGGACTGACCTAAACACAGCATGCCAGAAAGCACTTAACATTCTGGGAGTTGGATTGGGGCTCTAATAAGAAAAATCTTCTCCATCTTAACAGGGATCTGATCCGCTCTAAACTGTACCACGGGTATGTAATCTACGGTTCGGCCAGACCTTCCACCTGAAAAATCTACATCCCATCCACCACCAAGAGCTTTGACTCTGTCTGGGTGCATTCCACATCCCCTGTTCATGCTGAGGCAAGAGAACCATTTCCTCTGAACTGTCGGCTGAAACTTGCCTTGAACTACTGTTTGAATCTCTCTTCTGAACCCCCAAACCCTGCGTATGACTGCGTTTTTGACCCTAAGTAGCAGAAATTCGATGACCACCTCCTCAGTTCTATTCCACCCTTGGGAATTCGTATTTTCCCCCATTTAAACAATGCAGATATGGACGTTGGAGTCGTGTATAATTTGTCCAGTTTCCTGATGACCCAAAATGGACTCTCTTCACTCCAGAGATCCGGTTTGATTTAGCCTTTATTGTAAAGATGCCACTAGTTCCTTGGCGTAGAGGTCCTTTTTCGCCGAACTGTGTTCGAAGTTTCCATTCTTGAGAAGAATTTTCAACGACGGTTGTCTCTGCTGTGTTTTGTGCAACACATCCTTCTCAGAGATGTACTAAACACATTCCCACTGACAGTTCCATCTACACCACTGAGTTAACCTTGGTCTTGGCTCTTGAAATGGTATCTAAATCAGAATATAAAGATTTCCTCATTTTTTCGGATTCACTTTCTACTTCAGAGGCCATTGCTAGCCATAAGCTCAAGTAGCCTCAACTGCTGAAACTATTCGAACTGTACACCTGTCTGGAATCAGTTTTTGCTTGGCTTCCCAGCCATGTGAGCATCTGAGGCAGTGAGTTGGTTGATCTGCCAAGAATGCCACAAAGAAAGAGTTGCGCAGATTGTCTATCCCTCACACTAATCTGAAACATAGAGCCCAGCTTATGTCAAAGACCTCTGGCAAGAAGAATGGGAGCCGCAGACGGATAACAAACTGTTCCAAATACTAAATAAATGTCAGCGAACCGCCCAGAGAAACGTGGACAAACGAGTCACAAGACAAACCACAACGCGTTTCAACCTCTTAGGTCTTCTTCAGGTGCAACAAAAACAAGAACAAATAACGAAAATGCACTTAGCTTTGATCGCTTCTGTGTTCAGCGCAAGAAAGAACGCCTTTCTTGCGCTGCTGAACACAGAAGCGATCAAAGCTAAGTGCATTTTCGTTATTTGTTTCTTGTTTGTTGCACCTGAAGAAGACCTAAGAGGTTGAAACGCGTTGTGGTTTGTCTTGTGACTCGTTTGTCCACGTTTCTCTGGGCGGTTCGCTGACATTTATTTAAGATTTGTTTAGATTTCCGCCTGCAGTCGTTTCACTTTGCAACTAGATCTGTTCCAAATACGTCTAAACATGAAAGCGTTTCTATCATGTTCAAGGGGCGGCCGTAAAGAAGAAACTGCCTTGTGCCATTTGCATACAAGCCACTCTTTTACACACATTCTTATCTTTTAAAAGGTGAAGAAGCTCTGTGGTGCATTCCAAATGTTCTTTTAGAGTGTCGGGACTTGCATTATGTTAGACATCAACACTTTGCAGCAGACTCCATTAAAACCTTGTTCAGAGATGTCCCACCTGATGTGATCTTTGAATATCTGAAAGAGATCAAGTTTTTTTCACCTGATCTAAGATTCCACGGAAGAAAGATTTTATACAAGATTTTTGGTGTGTTTTAGATGTATTTTAAAGGGTCATGTGAAAGTTTTTTTGTTTTTTTTTTTGTTTGTTTACTTGTTTTGTTTCTTTTTTGCTTATATTTTTGTTCTTGGTAAATGACTTGTGAGTTGACTTCAACGCAATGACAGCCCTGACATGGCCTTTGTGGTCAGCTGGGCTATTAGCAACATTATCTCCATATCTACAGACTGACCTAGCTGACTAGTCCTAATAATGCCGCCCCTGCACAAGATAGCACCTTTTCTGTCACCCCCCGTCGAATAGACGAATAGATCTTTTTGGTCAAATTGACTTGGTTAATTTTTTTTTTCCTTTCAGCGTCTTTTAAAAGTTGATTTGTAAAATATCTTCAATTTTCAATTTAATCAAACTCCCGTTGTTTAAACTATCATTAGCCTATCTAATAACTTAAATCTAATTTAGTAAAGTTAATTCAAACTGACCAGTGGGGTGTTGTTGTCTGCTTTTATGAGTGATGTCCCTTTGCTGAGCATTGTCTCCATGAAACGGCCTATCTTAAGATCATCATCATCGTCATCATGGCTTGCTGCTTACCGCGACCATCCTCACAACCAGTGGCTAAGCAAGAATCTCGTTTGAATGCTCCCGGAGGTGAGTACATCCATATTCGCAAGGTTCCTTCGATTTGATCAGTGCTTTGTAAACATGGATCTTTTTTGACGTACAAAATAATTCGTTTTTTTCCCCCTTTTTTTTTAAAGGATGTTCTTGGTGTGTGTGTGTGTGTGTGTGTGTGTGTAAAATCAGAACATCGTGAAACTATGTCAAATTTTTAAAAAAATGAGAAAAGAAAAGAACAGTGAAATAACCTTAATCTACATCAACAAGAAATGTCTTTACAACAGTAACAGCAATATTTGTATTTACTACTAAAAACCATGTACAAATGGAAAAAAAAAAAAAAATGAAATGTTGAATACGACAAAAGATATCATCATATTAGAGAACTACTTTGACGCAGTCTGTTTTGCCCAATATCATAAATGTATTATAGGCCTAGATCTAAACCCTTGCTAATGCTGTAGAAAAGATCAGGCATACCGGTAAGCTAATTTGTCTGAAGGTTGAAGTTCTGATTGGGCTTATTGCAGTTTGTATAATTCCAGACATCCTAGGAGAATGCGCTGAATGGAAATATTTCACCACAGATAGGCTAGGACTGACACGCATAAAATATTTCGTTTTTCTATCCTTCAGTCCCATTCTATGTAATTTAACTAACTCAAACGGCGTGGTCCGAGAAATTCAAATGAAAGTAGTCAGGTCGTGACTGATATTTTGTAAACTGAATATACTTTCTTTTCAAATCCTCAACGGTGCTGATAACTCTATCCAACATCCGGAATTTCAACAATCTTAGTTGAATTTTTTCAGACTATCCGTCCATTCGTTTATGAATATATCCCAGTATGAGAGAGGATCCAGTAAAAATGTAAAACGTCTGATTAAGATTTAGATTTCCAGATCTAACTTTATATCATTAGCCGTCTTCAGAGCCTCATTTAAAATAAATTTTCATCTGCTACATTGTCTACAATCCACCTTAATTTGCTGATACTTTGTTGCAAATGGCTAGAGATCTTATTTGATTTTTTTTTTTTTTAGATAATGTTAGTGATGTACGTAACAAGTATGACGCTTACATAACAATAGTTATAACAGTAATGATAATAGAAATAATTATAATGATGATAATAACAAAAAAGATGATGATGATGATGATGATGATAAGAAGAAGATGAAGAAGAAAAAGGGGGAGAAGGAGAAGAACTGGAAGAAAAAGAATGATGACGACGATGATGATGATACAGATAATATCAACAACAGCAACAATAATAACAACAAGCACCATCTTTATCATCATGATCATGATCATGATCATCATCATCATCATAATCATCATCCGCATCCTCCTCCTCATCATTGTCATGTTTCCTTGAAATTCTGAGTTGAAAGCCATCAACATAGCGTACCTTTTCATGTCAATGATATAACACCAGTGATTCGTTGATAGGCATTGGCAGCCTTTCGCCTTAATATTTCAAGGGATCGTACGCTTTTTTTTTTTCCACAGTACATGAGTGCACAGATTACTACTGTAATGGAGTGTTTCCAATAGTGAAATATGTCTGGAAAACTATAATCCCTCCAGTATGTGTCTGATGATTTTGGGGAAAATGCGAAGTGTTTTTCTGTGGTGCATTTGATGAGTCAGATTGCTCCACAAGTTAATATCTCTTTTCAGTTTAAACAACAACAAAACAAACACACAAAACAAAAAAGGTTGCAAAGAAGATTGGATTTGGTAACGGTTTTTATCATAGTTGTGGGTGTCTTCCTAATATTTACATTGTCTTTTCTTTTAATGCAAAAGATGTTCATTTGGTGCTTTCATCATGGAAAATGTTTGTAAGTCGATCATATCATACCTGAATATCCCATACTCAAGGCATGGAAGATGCAAATTTACTTTGTCCTTGTTGAGTCAGTTTACTCATTTCCAGAATTTGCACGGTGAATCTTCTCTGCAGTACAATTTTGTGGGGTCGTCGCAAGGCCATATTGCATGATTACGAGAATTTTCATTCAAATCGACTCAGCGAAACAATCGATCTTACCGGAGGTCACAAAGAGCACAGGGGAAAGCGAGATAAAGAAATCGACTCAGCGAAACAATCGACCTTAGCGGAGGTCACGAAGAGCACAGGAGAAGGCGAGATAAAGGGGTAGAAACGGAGGGAGGGGGGAGGGGGGGGGGGGGGGGGGGGGGGGGAGGGGGGCTAGGGGGGCGGACGCTGGGATGGGATCAAATCAGGGATTTGACGTCATCGACTGAGGCTGATGAACTTGCCTTACTGAGGCAAACCGTTACAAAACGTTTTTTTGCAGATAAAAAAGGGGATATTTCCTGTTATTGATCTTACAAACTGGAATGAGGTACGTTTCCGTTGCTGTCGTATCGGTCTTGCTTCTTAGTGATCCATGTTCAGTGCCAGCTAAGCCACACTGACTTCTGGACGAGTTAGATCACTACCAGCTATGCCAAAGAAATGGACCAGTTACATAATTGCAGCTATGTCATAGGACTGGACCAGCTAGATGACTGCCAGCTATGTCATAGGACTGGACCAGTTAGATCACTGCCAGCTATGTCATAGGACTGGACCTGTTAGATCACTGCCAGCTATGTCATAGGACTGGACCTGTTAGATCACTGCCAGCTATGTCATAGGACTGGACCAGTTACATCACCAGCTGTGCCATAGACTGGACCAGTTAGATCATTACCAGCTATGTCATAGGATTGGACCAATAATAGATCATCACCAGCAATGTCATAGGACTTGACTAGTTAGTTCATTGCCAGCTATGCCATGAGACTGGACCAATTAGATCATTGCCAGCAATGTCATAGGACTGGACCATTAGAGCACTGCCAGCTATGTCATAGGACTGGACCAGTTAGATCACTGCCAGCTGTGTCATAGGACTGGACCAATTAGATAACTGCCAGCTATGTCATAGGACTTGACTAGTTAGATCACTGCCAGCTATGTCACAGGACTGGACCAGTTAGATCACTGCCAGCTATGTCATAGGACTGGACCAATTAGATCACTGCCAGCTATGTCACAGGACTGGACCAGTTAGATTATTGCCAGCAATGTCATAGGACTGGACCAATTAGATCACTGCCAGCTATGTCACAGGACTGGACAGTTAGATTATTGCCAGCTGTGTCATGGGACTTGACTAGTTAGATCACTGCCAGCAATGTCATAGGACTGGACCAATTAGATCACTGCCAGCTGTGTCATAGGACTTGACTAGTTAGATCACTGCCAGCAATGTCATAGGACTGGACCAATTAGATCACTGCCAGCTGTGTCATAGGACACGACCAGTTACATCACTGCCAGCTATGTCATAGGACTGACCACTTATCTCCTTGCCGACTGGACCAATTAGATCACTGCCAGCTATCTCACAGGACTGGACCACTTATCTCCTTGCCGACTGGACCAATTAGATCACTGCCAGCTATGTCACAGGACTGGACCAGTTAGATTATTGCCAGCTATGTCATAGGACTGGACCAATTAGATCTCTGTCAGCTACGCCATTGGACTTGACTAGTTAGATCACTGCCAGCTATGTCGTAGGACTTGACTAGTTAGATCACTGCCAGCTACGCCATAGGACTTGACTAGTTAGATCACTGACAGCTATGTCATAGGACTGGACCGATTAGATCACTGCCAGCTATGTCATAGGACTGGACCAATTAGATCACTGCCAGCTAGGTCATAGGACTTGACTAGTTAGATCACTCCCAGCTATGTCGTAGGACTTGACTAGTTAGATCACTGCCAGCTATGTCATAGGACTAGACCGGTTATATCAATGCTAGCTTTGTCATAAGACAAGACCACTTAGATAGCTGCCAGCTATGTCATAGGACTGGACCAGTTATATTATTGCCAGCTATGTCATAAGACAAGACCACTTGGATCACTGCCAGCTATGTCGCGTTGTAGCTGTTGTCGTACCCCGGCTAAAAGACGCCAGGGATCATCCGAACGGCCGAAGTACTTGAACACTATGGTACAAGTGCATCAGCTAGGGATGAGAACATTACGTGTGTGATCGTTTTTGATTACCCTGCCACGTGGGCAGCCACACTCCGTCTTCGAGGGGTTTTTGGAGACTGATAATGTTATGCTAGGAGCTTGTCACGACTGAAGACAATGCCCGCATAACTATGCAGAGCATAACAACATTTCGATGTAGCCTTGGCGTTTTAGCCTATGTCATGTCAACTGGTCTGACACAGCCTTAAGCCAAGGCGTAGCTATGTCAGAGGACTGGACCAGTTAGATCACTGCCAGCCATGTCACACACGTTCTGCTGGGTAAAACCACGCTTTTATTCTGAGGTTCTTGCCACGTGCACCAAATTCCACAGCATCTCGGAAGGACTGTTGAATGATGTAAGTAATCCTTGTCAAGGTGGCAGGTCTTTCGATTGCACAGTTTATTTCATCTCGCCTTCTTTGTCGTCGTTATTTGAAAATTTAAAAAGAATCATTAGTGTGTCCGCCAAACAACATGGACAAACTAATTACAAGACAAAAATCCTTTATTCAGTTCTCTTCCAGCCAATTCTTTTCGAAAGCTGTTAAGTAGCCTATATACTATAGTGGTCATTGGCTATTGATGCCAGTTCCGAATTTAATTCTTTTAATTCTCGTGCGGATGCTGTGTCAGGATCCTGATCTGTGGTAACATTTAATTGTTAGTTTCTTCACCGCTTTCACAATAACTTAAATATCAAGCATTGAAACAGAAAGAAACGAGCATGAAGAAGTACGGCCGATCCCCACGAAATGTGAAATGGAAACGCGCATGTACAAGTTGCATATGATCCATGTGTGTGTGTGTGTGTGTGTGTGTGTGTGTGTGTGTGTGTGTGTTTTCCATCTTTTTGTACTCCCAGTTCTTAGAACTTGGAGTACTTTAGAATGGGAACGAAGAAATGCTTTCTCTCTCTCTCTCTCTCTCTCTCTCTCTCTCTCTCTCTCTCTCTCTCTGTGTGTGTGTGTGTGTGTGTGTGTGTGTGTGTGTGTGTGTGTGTGTGTGTCCATCCGTGGTCAAAATGTGTTCCACTCGCTCCAGACAAAACTATTGGGCCAATCTTTCTGAAAATTTGTAGGTATGTTCATTATGGGTTACGGATGATGCCCGTTGTTTTAGTTTACCGTTATAGCCGTTACTAACGGCTGTAACGGCCTGTAACGGTTTTTCTTCTTTAAGGAATATCCCAGAAAGTACTTGGCCGATCTTTGTGAAAATTAGCAGGTATGTTCATTATGGGTCATGAATAATGCCCGATGTTTTAGTTTACCGTTTTAGCCGTTACTAACGGCTGTAACGGCCTGTAACGGTTTTCTTCTTCATGGAATATCTCAGAAAGTACTTGGCCGATCTGTGTGAAAATTAGCAGGTATATTCATTATGGGTCACAGATGATGCCCGATGTTTTAGTTTACCCCGTTATAGCCGTTACTAACGGCTGTAACGGCCTATAACGGTTTTTTTTCTTCTTTACGGAATATCCCAGAAAGTACTTGGCCGATCTTTATGAAAATTAGCAGGTATGTTCACTACGGGTTACAGATGATGCCCTGTGTTTTAGAGCACCGTTATAGCCGTTACCAACGGCTATAACGGCCCATAACGGTTTTTTCTTCTTTATGGAATATCTCAGTAAGCACTTTGTCAATCTTTCTGAAAATTTATTGGTATGTTCATTATGGGTCACAGATGATACCCGATGTTTTAGTTTACCGTTATAGCTGTTACTAACGGCTGTAACTGCCCATAACGGTTTTTCTCCTTCATGGAATATCTCAGAAAGTACTCGGCCGATCTTTCTGAAAATTTGTAGGTATGTTCATTATGGGTCACGGATGATGCCCGATGTTTAAGTTTACCGTTATAGCCGTTACTAGCGGCCCATAATGGTTTTCTTCTTTATAGAAAATCTGAGAAAGTTCTTGGCCGAACTTTCTGAAAATTTGTATGTTCATTATAGGTCACTTATAATGGCCGATGTTTACCAGAATAGCCATTACGAACGGTTACATCAGCCCCAGACGGTTTTTCCTCGTTATGGAATATCTCACACGTATTCAGGATAAACTGGGAGTGCGTTTTATACGCTTTGCATCTTGTGTGTGTGTGTGTTTTTTTTTTTCAATTTCCTTTTTCTTTCATTTCTTTATGGAGAATAGGTGGGTGAGATTGGGGGCTGGGGGTGTCGCATTTTCATCAATTTTGATATCAAATCAAAGACATGCAAGTCAGACATAAAATAATTCTGAATGAATTGGACGTTTGTGCAAGAAAACGTTCTGCTGTATTCATAGGCAGAAATGAAACCAGTGCCGGTTGCGTTGTAATTAAAGCGACCTGTGACATTATTACTTTGGAAATACCTTCTTTTCAAGTCCGTGCACGTGCACAGTCAGGGAAGACGTTACTAATGTCACGCACGAAGCGGCTTTTCAGGGACAATCCTTCGATGACCCCATCCCCATATTTCTCCTAACGCTGAATGTGAAGGCCAGAGAAAGGTCGTGACCTTTCCGATCGGTGAAAGCCTCGCTTTCGTCCTCACTATCCTTGCGTGATACCCGTGTGCGAAGACGTCTGCTGCTGTTCTGCAAACCAGTAAGTCTGTTCAGTCATTTTTCTCTTCACACGATCAGTTTCAGCGACCGCGGTAGATGTGTCCAAATCAGAGAAGATGCGGAGAACTGTAATCGTCAGTTTTGATTTTGAGATAGCCTTCGCGGAGTTTTTTGTTCTTGCCCTTGGGGTAGACGGCGACCTTCGCAATGATTTCGTAGTTGTGAAGGCCGATTGTGCTAGTGCGGCTTCAGCTGAGAAAAGAGCGATCGCAGCTTCGTGAATGTCAGTGGTTTGCTTTAAAGAACAAAGAAGAAAACATCTTATTTAAGAAGAAGGCTTATATAGAACCCAGGACAGATAGAACGATCTAGCAATACAGTGGAAGTGCTGTAAGATGAGACGCCCACTAAAAATAATTGTCTCTCTTCAGTTAATTGTCTTCTTCATAAGATTTTCATTTTAGTTCTCTCATCCACAGCATGTCTTCACGATGGCTGGGTTTTGTACATATTATAGTACACTGATTGCTGAGTACAATCGGGAGGGAAATGAGTCTAAGGTACTTTGTGTGCAAACATAAAAAAACAAGCAAACACCGGACTATTATGTGTGAACTAGGAAGAAGAAGATAGCCGGTCTTTTGGCAGACGAAACGACCTTGACATACGACGACCCTTGACTTTCAGAAATTGATGCGTGCGTACATTCCGTCTGTTTCTCAGACCACCGTGAAGTAAGTGTTCAACACGTTTAGGTGATTATACTGGAATGGAAACACCTAATGAGAGGGCGCAGCTTCCAAAATTTGAAGACTTGGGACATTTGGAAATTAAGTGTTTCTGTAATACAGATTTCCAATTTTAAGTTAAGACGTTATACAGACAAAATGGTAACAATATAGTATAGTATAGTATAGTATAGTATAGTATAGTATAGTATAGTATAGTATAGTCGGCTCCAAATGCAGGTAGGCCTATAGGCCTGTCAACGATTCTTTTCAGGTCTCAATTCTTTCCTCCTTATATTTTCTGCTGGTCTTTTGACCAGTAAAGCTATCTACAACTTTTTGCTAAAAACTACTGATCTTTTGATCAGAAACTGAAGGTGGGAGGCATATCTAAACTATATTTGTACTGTTTCATGACACAGTCCAGTCTGTTTTTAAAACTGTTCAAGGAAGGTACTTCAGCAACATTCGAAGGAAGGCGGTTCCAAATCTCCACCACACGTTGAGAGAAGAAGTTTTTTCAAAGACTTGTGCTGCATTTTGTGTTTTTTTCAGCTTAAAGCTATGTCCCCTGGTGATTGTCCAAACCTCTTTCTCAAACAAGGAGTTTTCCAACATGTACAGTCCATGTGTATAATTATACACTTCTATAAGATCTCCTCTTATCCTTCTGTAAGACATACTGGGTAGTTTCATCTTTTCTAGCCTTTCTTCATAACTCAAACCTTTCAGTCCTGGAATAACTTTTGTTGCTCGCCTTTGCACTCCCTCAACAAGTTTTTTGTCTTTTTCTAGATGTGGAGCCCACACGTTTCCAGACTCTAAATGTGGACGAACCAATGCAACAAACAAAAGCTTCATGGATTCAGCATCCAAGTGATCATAAGATCTTCTGATAAGACCAAGGAGTCTATTAGCTTTGTTCACCTGAATCTCAATGTGTTCAGAAAATTTCAGTTCCCTGTCCACATTCACACCCAGATCTTTCTCTAACTCAGTAGCTTGCAAACAAACTTTCTCCTCACTGCCACAAACTTTCTCCTCACTGTAATGAATCAGCCAGGTTGCATAGAGTAACAGCAATAGTTCTCAAGCAAAGTGAGTATCACCCTTCTCTCCAACCCATTGTTTTCACTTTCAGTATTTACCCAACCCAATCACACGGAACCTGGTTGGATATGGAGGCAAATGCATTCCTGATCACACCCATTTTACCATTGCAACAACACACGCCCTCCCTCCCACACACATACAAATTGCAATGTCAAAAACAGCAGTATGGTAGATTGTTTAATGAAAGAATAGAAACCATGCAAATTGATGAAAACAAATAAAAAATGTTTCCAATAGGTTGGCTGATATGAACAAAGTGTGTAGCTCGTATTCTTTAAGAAAGGCTGCCTTTTTAGGTCCACATCATATGCCTGTTTCCAGGAAGAATGACTACTGGAAAGAGGCCCACAGACTTTAGAACAATGAGTGTTGCAAAGCTTTGTCTGTCGCTTGATAAAAGTCCAACAGCAAAATGCCAGGCCAACAGTTTTGTTGCACTAAACCACTGACTGCTCAACTAATGGCATGAAACAATAATCAGTGAGATCGCTTTGCTGTAAATTTCTAATAGTGCTTGTTTCTTTCAGTCTTCAGTATTGTGCCCCATAAGTTAAATGGCAGTGGAGTCCATTGATTCAAAACAAAGTTTTGGCATCATATGAGTTCTGAACCATGTCAGAATTTGGCGAGCTGCAGCTTGATAGTTCTGTTAGGTCAAATTTTCATGGCAAACGTAGCAAGATGATGCCTTGCAACCACCTTTTACTTCTAGCAGATGATGCAGGTGTTTTTTTTTGTTTTTTTTTTTTGCCTTCTCCTCATTCTGCAGTTAGATGCCTTGTTCAGCCATGCAGGTTAATGCTGTTGTCCTGCCTCTCTCTTTTCTTTACTTTAATGTATGTTGCTTTTGTCTTCCTTTTGTGGCATTTGTTAACTCCCTTGTATTCTTGACCAGTGGTCCTAGGACTGATCCATAGGCAATGATCCGTGTTTAGCGATCAGTATTTCTCCACTTGTTTCCCTTTGGCCTCTTCAGATCTTGCTCAAGTCTCACCACTTTGCACTGTGCACTGTTGTTCTGGCAATGGGTACCTGAGTCAGGAGAGTCCGGGGGTCAGTTCGATTAAATTAGAATCCAGCCAAACCTGTTAGGACCCTGGTGTCTGATTGTGGGGTACTTAACGACTGTAAGATCTGGGTTCAGGTAAATTTTTTGTGCACAAGGACTGAGTGGTCCATTGTTTGGCATTCACCATTGAACCCTAACCTTGACCTGGTCGAGATGCCAAGCAGAACGAAGAGTGGATGGAAGGATAATGGGGTCCTGACTGGTTGCTGTGATGATTTACATGAAAAATTGCCGTCAGCAGAATACGGGCTGCATGGTTCAGCCCTAATCTCCTTGCCATCAAACAGGGTCTCAGTAACCTTAGCCATGTTCTATTCTCCATTGTGTTGAAGACTTGCACCAGTCAGGGTGGACATGCTCTGTCTGATGTGGGTGTCAGCTTTCCCTGTGTGTGTGCATTGATCTAATCTAGTAGTCAGCCGACCATCACAGGAGTGTCTGATGGGTTGTTTAGAAACAATGATCAGACACAGGATTTGATCTGTAGAAATGAGAAACTGAGAGTCAGAAAAATGAAGTTGGGGAGGGGGGGGGGGGGGGGGGAGATGGAGATGTCATGCCCCTTGACCCTTCTTGTGTCCAGGAACTTCTTCTATCTCTCTGCACTTCTCCTTTTTTTTCTTCTTAATTGTCTTTGTAAACTACACTTTCCACAAACTTGTACTCGTACTTCTTTTTGCCTAATGTTTGGTCCACATTGTATGTGTGTGTGTGCATATGTGTCTGTGGTATGTGTGTGTGCACTCATGTCCGTGTGTGTGCGTGCGTGTGCGTTTGTCAATGCGGGGTTGGGTGCAGGCATTACCAAGTGTGTGTGCGAGTGCTAAGAACGTTGTAAGGACTTAAGGGCTATTTATAGATTAAGCGTCATGAATATCCATTATCACTGCTCTTCCTTTAGTGGGAGCGCTTCATTTTCCTGTCATGATGTGCATGTACATGCGTTTATTAAAAAAAAAAGAAATCGTTTATTAAAAAAAAAAGAAATGATATGGTGTGCGATGCCAGCTTTTTCACCACTGGTGGCTTGTTCTGTTCCAGCCAACATGCCTGAGTTTTGCGTGTACCTCACTGATGAACAGAAGAAAGCGCTGGTGGCCACTGCACGAGCCATTGTGGCCCCAGGGAAAGGCATTTTGGCAGCTGATGAGTCAGTAGGTGGGTAACTGGATTGGTGCTCTTTCTTCCTTTTAAAGAAAAAAATTGAGAGAGTGAGACCATCACATGTCTAATGAAAGTGTATGTGTGGCAATATAAGTGTGCTTGGTAGTAGGAAGAAACTCTAGGGAGAGCTTGACAGCGGAAGGTGTCCAGGGAAGTACCCTACCCTCAGACCAGGGTTTCAGCCCTGAACCCTTCACACTCTTAAGGGGGCCAGGCTGCATCCAGGTCATGACTCCCAGATGCCCTTCTAATGCCAGTTTTTTATTTTTCCCCTGGCGCTGCCAGGATTTGAACCTGCAACTTACATTGACTCCTCCTCTGGATTGCTGGGAGCATCTTAGAGGGGCTAAACAGGCATGAATGTGGATAGACAGAAGATGCATAGAGTCAAAATGAGGGGGTAATGCCAATAGAATAAAGCAAAAAAGAAAAGAAAAAAGAGAAAGACTGGGCATATGATTGAATGTCGCTTCTGCCTGGGAGCAGAAATTGGCCATTTAGATGATGTCAAAACAAAGAATTTCTTTTCTGTTCTCTTTCTAGTAATTTGTTTCAAGGTAGAACTGTGGTAAACACCTTCCATGAGCTTTTTATTTATTTTTTTTTTTTTCACATGATGTAATGATAATGCTTTTTTTCAGGATAGGGATGCTGGTGCTGTTGATGCAGACAAACCAGCAGATTTGAAAAACAGGCTTGGCAACGTAACTTTAAATTACAGCTTTAAATTATAGCTTTAACTTTAAATTACAGCTTAATTTTAGCAAGAGGCTTGTGCACATGGTGCAGATGATAAGGCCATAAATGAGTGCCTCTTACCTATGGCCTTCCAGCCTGCTAGTCTTATGACATTAACTGCTGCAGCATGGTGGCTGCATCCAATTCTTTTGTTACAGCAACAAATACTAGCATGGTTAGCAGTTCCTCCTGATGAGTTGTTATTTTAAGATCAGAAAAAGGATAGTTTAAAATCTTATAGTTCCAAGCACATTTTATGATTGTAATCATAACACACACCCCTTTTTTTTTTAAACAAACACTTTTTTCCTTTTTTCCCTTTGTTTTGTTTTGTTTTTGATTTTGTGTTTTGTGTTTTGTATCTGGGGTGTAAATCTCATAAGGTCAGTGCTTTTGACACATGCTACAGAGGTTTACTTGTAAAGCAGGTCAAAAAAATTTTTTTTGACAGGTCAGTCAGTTCTGAGAAAGATTGACAAGTAATTGAACATATGACAAGTAAAGTGATGCTTGAAAACAATACCCAGGCTGTGTAATTTTTTTTTTTTCCTGAATTTTCTTCATGCAGAATTGCACACAGCCATGAAGTTTATATGTATTCAAGTCCCCTAATTTGTCCAAAGTCATTTCTTTTCCAGTCAGCAGTTGCTGTATTTACAGCTACATGAACACTCTGGTAGCCTTCCCATGCTGATAATGAATATTGCCTGTCCTTGCCTCTGTCCCACACTTACACCCACATCATCAGTACTCTCTTTCTAACGGCTGCATCCACACCTAGCTTCATTCTTCCTGATATTAGCCCTGCCCGTTTCAACTTACAATCAATTCGTTTGTTTTCAGGGCTCCTACTTTTGACACAACTTGAGATTTTAGCTCAATGTATGAGTGAGAAACTGTAGAAAAAGGCAAAGAAAGAATCTCAGTAAAAGAAAAAAAAAATGAATGAGGGGACTGGGAGGGGGTACTGTTATGCAAGGAGCTTTGATCACAGTTTTTTTGTGTACACAGAGCTGCCAAGTGCAGTGCTCTTTGCATAGCAGGCTACAACTTTGTTGACAATGCTAGGCTTTTACACTATGTGATGAAATGCTACATGAAAAAAAAATGTAACCAAAAAAAAAAAAGAAAAGAAAAAAAAAACCCACTGTGTGGACCTAACAGCAGCTTTAATGGGAATGAGACAGCATAGGTCAGTACACTGATAGACTTATTTTGTCAAGAAATTGCCAGTGTCAGAAAGGGTAGAAAGAAAAAGCAGAAGCATAATCACTAAGACAGTAGTGATTTTGCTGCATGATCGATCTGTTTCATTGTCATGCATTTTGACTTCTGTTGTAGGTCAAGTCAAAACCATGTGATAGTTGGCGAGATTTCCATCGTCTTAGTCCGTCATCATGTCGTGGGCAAAACATAATATGACTGAAAGTACTGTGGAGTCTTGACTTGTCATGTATTGAGGACGCCACAGAGTCCGTTTCATGAAAGAAACCAGTGGACAAAAATAACCACAACAGCTTCAACAATATCGCGTATGGATGCTACGCTTAAATTTGCAGTACTACACTTAAAATGTCAGAATGCTACATGTGTACTTTTGAGGCCTTGGCAGGTGAAATGGACATCTTGAGCTGTCATGTAGACTTCTTTGTGAGAGTAGACAGTCGCCATTTTGTCTGCTCAGTTAATGGTAAATGATTTCACTCTCTGGCGTCATACTTTGGCAAAGTGCTGCGAAAAGGTGGGGGGAGGAGCACGTAGATCCTTACAAAATCACAGACATCCTCACAGAATTTCAAGAAGTTTTGGTTTTTCCCTCAGGAGAGCCATATTTCACGATAGTCTTTGAAAGCGACACATACTTGTCTCATTGAGGATTTTGGGTCTCTTGTTTTTTGAATTAATGTTGTGTAAATATGTTGTTTACAGTCGCAGTTACACTGGTAACCAGGATTCCTTGTCTCTTGTAGGCTCTATGGGGAAGCGCCTGCAGGCCATCAATGTAGAGAACACCGAGGAGAAACCGCAGGCAGTACCGCGAGGTGCTCTTCACCACCGACAAAGCCCTGGGGGATAACATCTCGGGGGTGATCATGTTCCATGAGACCATATACCAGAAGGACAGCAATGGCAAGCCGTTTGTGGACATTCTTAAGGAGAAGAACATCATTCCTGGCATCAAGGTAGACAAGGGAGTTGTGCCCCTTGCTGGCAGTCACAACGAGTGCACAACCCAAGGTGAGCTGCCCCCATGAGTCCTAGTTCTGTGTGTCTGCATTAGTGTGAGGTGAATGGGTCCTGCAAGCAAGCTGAGTGTGTTTGGTTGAGTTTGTGAGGTTCTTGTTGGTGTTTATCAAGGGAGCCAAACTGTTTGCCACATGCATTTCCCCACCTCTCTGTAGGCTACCTACAGGTAGGCAGTCTGTTGTGTAAGCAAAAGTATGGATTGTTAAGTTCTAAGATCTCGGTATGTTACCGAAGATAGGTGTGGTATAAGAAAATACTATTGAGGGCTATGATAGAGACAAAATAGCCAGGATTATCTCCTTTTGATGGCTGATGCGTGAGAGGGAACAAATGTTTTCTAATACACTTGAGTGTGTGTGTGTGTGTGTGTGTGTGTGTGTGTGTGTGTGTGTGTGTGTGGTGTGGATGTGTGTGTCTGTTAGGTCTGGATGGCCTGGGGGAGCGCTGTGCAGAGTACTACAAGCAGGGAGCTCGGGTTTGCTAAGTGGCGTTGCGTTTTGAAGATCGGCAAGTACACGCCGTCCTATCAGGCCATGATGGAGAACGCCAATGTCCTCGCCCGCTACGCCAGCATTTGCCAGCAGGTATGCTACATTTCTTGTTGGTTGGTTGTTACAGGCCACAGTCATTGGTGGCCCAGTGTCAGTCCTGTTCAGTATTCTCACTGGAACTATGAAGTTTTTTTGACTCTTTGACAGGTTGTTTTTAGTTTCCTTACCTTCTGTTTGGCGGCGCTTGATTGATACAAAATTAAAGAAGAAAGGACAAACAAATCATCACAGAACAAACACCATGCATTTCAACCTCTCAGGTCTTCTTCAGGCAAGATAAACAACACTCAAGACAATGAAAATGAAGCACAAACAGATGGTCAGTTATATCTCCTCATACTGGGCGCAAAATGGATGTAGAATGATTTGTTGCAGTTTCCGCCTGCAGTCACCTCACTTTAAAACCTGCACTGATCGATGTTTGATTGTAATGTTTAAGACCATCGGAGGTCATTCATGCAGGTCTGTGTATGTGCTGTATGTGTCTGTCTCTCTGGCCTTGTAGCTGGCTGTCTCTCGTTCTGTTGGTCTGTCTTTCCCTCTGTCTGTCTGTGTCTCAGTCTCAATCTCTCTCTCTCTCACATACATACACATACACACACACACACACACACACACACACACACACACGCACACGCTGTTGCTGCTCACTCTCTCTTTCCCTCTCTCTCTGCCTCATATACGCTCAAGCACATGCTTTCTTGCAATGGATTTTGAGAAAAATCATATATGGGTCATGTATATTAATAATGGTAGTAAAGATTTATGTTAATGCTTATTTCATGATTAAGTCAACTCAGGAATTTAAAATAACACAGAAGAACACAGAAAAAAAAAGCAAGTAAAAGATTAGATCAAAAGACAAAACCTTGATGCCAGCTTAACCTAATTCCTAACTTTAGTTTTATACCCTTACCAACCCCTACCTCCCCCTCCCCCCACCATACACCATACGCCACTTCTCCTTCTCCCAGCATTTCTTAATCTGCCCACACACATGGATACAAATTCTCACACACACATATAAACACACACACACACACACACACACACACACACACACACACACACACACACACACACACACAGAGGTAGTGCCATACATTCACACCCTCGTGTGTGTGATCAGATGCACATGTATACACAGTATTGGGACATGGGTTAAAACAATGCCCAACCTTGAGGCACATATTTTTAAGTGTCGAACCTAATGTTGGTAATGTGCTTCATGTTGATGTCCATAGGTCATTTTTCTGTTCTCTTTGATTGCAGGTCGTTACAGCTATATACATCACATCAGTGTACGGTAACAAGATCTTATGAGATGCTTTCACAGAATTAATTCAAAATGTATGAATACTGACAGAATGAAACAGCTATGCTGTGCTTTGTTATGGAGAATGATGTCAGACTGCCGGTCCATATGCTTTTGGCGTATTTTGTGGGCCATTTTTTTCACAGAATACGACTGAACACCTCTCAAATGCAGAATATACCCAGCAAAAATTCTGGTGAAGTTTTGTTTTGTACTCTACATCAGACACGGCTTGAATTCTGAATCTGTGGACTCTTATTACTGGATATTATTTATAGGGAGTGCACAAGCACATCTGTTCTGATGTTTGTACTTTGCGCCATTTTTAGTCTGCACAGTTGAACCCTATTTGTTTTTGAAAGCGTAAAATGTGGCTAAATTGATGAAATATTAGATTTTAGTATTCATTGAAACTGCTTGAAAACAAAAATGAAATACACTTTTCCGCCCCAAATACACCAGTTTGTGTGAGAAAAAAATACTCCACAGACAATTTTTGGGTAGGCAGGTATGTCATGTATAACTGGCGTTGCCAGTCTGTTATGAACATCAAAATCAGCTCTAGAAGTCTGTGACCTTTGACCTGTGCAAAAGTGCGTTTTTTTTGTTGCTTGGTTGTCACAGTGTGCCAGTAATGGAGTTGGAGGGTTTGAAGGCGTTGCAGAGGAGTAATGCCACCAGGGGAGACAGGGGACTTGCAAGATGAAGCAGAAAAAAAAAAAAAGATAATTGGGGAGCCCCCTCCTTTAGCCGTAAAACATGGTCATGTGCTTTGTTTGTTTTTTTTTTTGGTTTAAGATGACAGAAAATTTAGCTGTAGAATGTCTTCAAAATTAAAAAAATGGCAGAGAAATCATCAGGACTGGTACTTTTCAGATGTTGAACCTGTCTTTTGGATAGAGCGCAACAATCTTCCAAACGGACATTCTCATAGGTTTTGAGCAGAAGGATCCTGACCTAGGTGTACTGCCGGTCCTGTACATGGGGGATAGCTGGTGTGTCATTTTCATAGGTTTCCTGCTGTCTTGGAATGGCTGTCTGTCTCTTCATGGCGAGGCTGGTGATTTGATTTCTGTCATTGTACTGGTGAATCTTCTGTAGGTTCATTGTTTGGCTGTCACTTTAAATGTCAAGATTGTCGTATAAAAAAACATACGCAGTTGAAAATTTAGTGATGCCTGTTTCTTTGGAAGTAGTATCATCAGTTTGTTGAAAAGGCTTACAATTCATAGAGCAGTGAAATTTTCTGTGTATTCTGGGGGCTGAGCTCTTGTTATGTGTGTGGCTCCTTAATGATAAAAGTATGATTGGCTGAATAGGTCCAGTGTTTTGGTGAGATGACCGGTATTTGTGACATCCCTATCAATACTTTGGTCTTTCCTGCTTTCTGATTTAGAACTGCAGTGCAGATGAGTTTGGTAATTGTTACTCAGTGAGTTTGATTGAGGGACATTAAGCAGTGGTGATGGGGCCATGGTAGTGGTGGTGCGAGGTCATTATGACAGTGTGTGCCAGTGGCACAAAATACAGTGTTTTGTCCTCATCCGGGCCTGACCCTGTGGAATGCTTTTGTTGGATTTTCTTTGTTTTCTGTTTTGCTTTGTTTTGTTTTGTTTTGTTTTTATTGTTGTCTCACCAACAAGTATGGATATTTGTCGCCATTTTTAAGGCATACTGTGCTGCAGCACTGTTTCAAAACCAGTTTGGAGACTTTGCAGTGTACTGTAAGCTGGGATGTCACCATCAGAAGCAAATGTTGATGTTGTGCAGAATGGCCTGGTGCCCATCGTGGAGCCGGGAAGTGTTACCTGATGGAGAACATGAACTGGAGGTGGCCCAGAAAGTCACAGAGCAGGTAAGCCTTTGGTTACAGCCAGGGCTCAGGGCCTGTATGGGTCTTTACCGCAGAAAGAAAGACAGTCTGTGTCCAACAGTCTGCAGACTGGTGGCTGTGCTTCACATCCCTTGACTTCTGTGATTGTTATACAAGGTCGTAGATTTCCTCAAACTGGGTTCAGGGCATCATCTAGTCTGAAACTCTCAGTGTATGATAGAATTAATATTAGCACCCTATCTATGAAGTCAGCTGATTACACACGATCTGCTATCTGTTATTCTGTTTTCTTGGATTATGTTTTCCACCCAGTTCTTGTGATTTATTCTCAACACATTCAAAATATATGTACCAATAAATGCCTTGTTTGGATATACTCTGATGCAGGGTAAAATCATCGTATCTGCTGCCATGAAACTGGATAATGGCACTGTGCCCCTGTCAATGGTCTAACCTCTGACCAGCTCCGTGTGGTGTGTGTGCATTCCTGATGCATGTGGTGTTTGTGGACGTGGCTGTGTGCAGGTGCTGGCCTTCCAGTACAAGGCGCTTGCGGACCACCACATCTTCTTGGAGGGCACCCTGCTGAAACCCAACATGGTCACTGCTGGACAGTCCTGCCCCACCAAGTACACCCACGAGCAGATCGCCATGGCCACCGTCACTGCTCTCTCCCGCTCTGTGCCGCCTGCTGTTCCTGGTGAGCCTCTCAGTCCTGAGTGGTGCTGCCTATCCAACAAACTTGATTGTTTTATTTCTTGGAAAAAAGAGATGTTACTGGTATTGAAGTCCATGGGTGAACAAGAATGCTAATATATTTCGTCCATCTGAAAAAGGAATGGCATTTGATTTTTTTTTTTTTTTTTTTTTTTGGTCAACGTTTTTTATTTGTTTATATTCTATAGGGGATGGGGGAAGAAGAATGTTGGAAACTAGACCCAAATAGATGTTCTGAAGATGCTAGAAATGACAGTATCAAATAGATGTCCTGAACATGCTAGAAATGACGGTATCAACTGAAAGAGTAAGTTGACCAAAATATAATACATAATTTGAAGTAATTGTCGTAAACAGATTATTACTGTGTTAATAGAAGTTGATGGGGGGAATGGAACACATGAGATACTTTTTTTTTTTTTTTTTATCAACAAGCAGTTTACATATCTGAAAAAAACCCCCATGTTTCTGTGTTTATTGAGGTGATAATGGAGGGGGAGAGGGTGACACATGCAACAGTTTTTTGTACAAACAGTTAAATGATCATTTAGGCCGAAGCTAGCATTGTACAATTTTAGGATTGCTGCATACATCTTGCAAATGTTTGTGCACGCTGTGTAGATGTTCCTCCGGATCACCAGCACTAAAAATTAGCATGAGTTTGGACAAGGTAAGGTAATGTTGCTTATAGCCCAGCCGACCCCAGAGAGCCATGTCAGGGCTGTCACCACATCAAAGTCAACTCACAAGTCATCAAAAAAAAAAAAAAAAAAAAAAAAAAAAAAACAAAAATAAAAATCACCATTCACACATCTCTTTAATATGCACCTGTAAGCATACACCAGAAACTTTGTTAAAAATCTTACTTCCGTAAAATCTTAGATCGATGAAAAATGTGAATCTCCTTCAGAAATCCAAAGATCATGTCAGGTGGGATATCTCTGTACAAAGTTTTCATGGAGTCTGCTGTAAAGTGTTTATGTCTCACATCGTGCAAGTCCCAACATTTTAAAGGAATATGTCTCACTGTAAGTAGAACATGTCATGGAATGTACCATGGAGTTTCTTCACCTTTTAAAAAGGTAAGAATGGGTGTAAAATGAGTGGCCTGTATGCAAACAAGCACAAGACTGATTTGTCTTTACGGCCACCTTGGGAAAATGGTTAAAAACTCTTTCAGGTTTGAACAGATTTTGTACAATTTGATATCCGTCTGTGAGTTCCGTTCCTCTTGCCATGAGTTTGGACAGTGACTGAATAATGTAGTAACTCTGAATGATAGGAACAGTCATTCATACTTGCACAGTGCTTATTCTTTCTTTCTTTCTGCACATGCAGGCTGATACTCCTACGAACACTCCCTGTACAGACGGGCAAGGGTTAATCCCATCTGCCCAACAAAGGGAGTGGAGATTTGTGTGTCCAACCATTTTTTTATCCCACCATTAAGGCAGCCATACTCCAACTTCAGGGAAGGTGTATGCTATGTGTAACGTGTCATCTGTACCAACGGCCAAACTAGCCTTCTCTTTCGAAAGTTGGTGATGGGATTTTTACCTGTGTGCAAGATATTGTGCATGTGTTCACACATAGAATCTCGGTTTATAGTCTCATTTGAAGGACTGTATGGGAAATGGAGTCAGAACCAGTGTTAACTTTGAGGGAAAAAAATCCCCCTGTACTGAAACGGCCCAGCAGGGTTCGAACCCCAACCCCAGGATCACCAAGATTACGAGTCTGGCACTCCACCAATGAGCTATTCCAGCTCCCCTCATTGTACTTATGATTATTCACTGTATACTCTTCCCCTCTACATTTGGCTCTTTGATAGCATGCACAGTTTGCAGTGGGAATATGGCCCTTTGCGGTCGACTGGACTATAAGCAACATGACCTTACCTTGCAGTGGGAAATCTGTGAGTTGGAATCCTGCTGATGTCTAACATAGAGAGGGCTATTGTCACTGCCGACTTACTCTGGTGGTGTCGATATAATGATCGATCGATCCCCTGCCCCTAGACTCCTGATATACACAGCCTTACATGTTGTATATCCAGAGATGAGGGTGGACATGTGGTCTGAAGGCGATGTTGGGGAAGGGGTGGGGGGACAAGGGGTGGAGTTTGATCGGCTTTTGTTTTGGCCAGAAGTTCAGCAGAGGCTGCCTCCCTTGATGTCCCATGTCTGTTCCTGTCACTGCTAGAAGCACATACTTGTAAGGAGCGTTGTAATGGCCGCTTCGTTGATCAGTCAGCATTAACCACCTAAATCTCACGCTCCAGACATGGTGTATTACATGAAGTGAACACTTGGGTTTTTTGCTGTTGTTCTGGCATGTGCAAGCCTAAAAAAAAAAAAGAAAGAAACAGAACCTGATAATGTTCAACTTTGGCATTTTCATGATTTGATAAAAACATCAGATGAGCAACCATCCATCTCTATGCACTTGCTTCGTTCTGCATTATCTTTTTTTTTTTTTTTTCGTGGAATGATGGATACCTGAAGGGTTTTCTGTTTATTTAAAAAGGTCATGTACCTTTTTTATTTGTAATATTCTAGAAGCAACGCTAAATGAAGAAGTGTTCATGATTTTGACCCCAACTTGCTGTCCTGTTAATACGATTGTTTCCTTCAGTATGTGTCCAGCTACAGTGATTTGATCTGATTGTCACATGATTGTCACATGTTTGTCACATGAATAGTGTGAACAGTGGGTTTTGGTCAGTCCTTTTTGAATTCAGGAATTGACTGTAGTGATTTTGACGTTAGATTTTCATTGGTACATGTTCCTGGCATGATCTTGCTGTGAGCCTTGACACAACCTCTGTGACTGGCTGAGCCTTGTACAACGTACTGTGCCCAGGTATCTGCTTCCTGTCCGGTGGGCAGTCTGAAGAGGACGCCACGGTGAACCTGGATGCCATCAACAAGTTCAAGGGCAAGAACCCCTGGGCCGTCACCTTCTCCTACGGCCGCGCCCTGCAGGCCTCTGTGCTGGCTGCCTGGAAGGGGCAGAAAGAGAACGTCCCTGCTGCTCAGAAGGAACTGTTAGCCCGGGCCAAGGTGACTGGCTGTGGCTCCCTCTCTCCTGCTGTCCCTGACCCATGCCTGGCTTGTAATACAGTGGAATGTCTTTACTCCCAGGTCTATTTTGATCCCCTCCCCAGGTTAAATTGTTCCATCTGCCGCACTATATGGATTAATTCTGTTTTATGGCTTCCTCTTTAAGCTACATTTTGATCTATTACAACTTTTACACACAAAAAAATTGACTAAATAACAACCGAAATTGCAGCAAAACTGTTCTCTGAAGATCAATATCTGTGGCCAGCACTGCTTAGAGTGAATTTCCCTGCTACACTTTGGTACATTCCATCACAATATTGTTTGCCAAATGTTGTTGCCATCATTGAGGAACAGAAAGATGCTGGCCATGGAAGAGTGAGTCAAAGCATTCCAAAGATGTGCTGCAGGTGAAAGTGCTGAGTCAGCTGCCATTTAGCTTGAAATTAGAAAGATAGATAGAATGGGCAGTACATATATAGAATATCAGTAAAGATAAAAGAATCAGTCTCGGCCAGATGAGAGCATTGAGAGAGTAGGACAGGGAAATTCTCCGAATGTTTCAACAGACTTGCACTGATATCGAATGAAATGGCTTCACTTTGGCTTCACAAGGGGAGTATTGTGCATGTTAATGTCTGCATTGTTTTCATTGTTTTGTCGCTGAGGAAGGCTTATTGCCAAAAAATTTCTGGTCTTGTTTTGTGTCGTTCATTAAAGTGCGTTACTTCACACTTTGTTTTGTGTGCTCTTTCTGCTTTTTCGTCGGGTTTAGGAGAGTCAGACCAGAGGAAAACAAATGATCTGTTTGTTAGAACAGCACAAACCTTTTTCAGAGAGTTACATAACAAGTGTGTCAAATAAGCATGGTATCAGCAAGTTCATGAGGACTGTCCTTAGGCATGTATGGTGCTGCCCTCTAGAGGGGGAGGGGCCCTACCTCATGCTTGCTCCGCAGCTAAGCAGTTATTGCAGTTATGATGGTTGATAGGGGATGAAGCAGGTGGTGTATGTGTGGGATGGGAACAGACAGCACTGAACACCTCCAGAGTGACCTGGTGGCAGTGCTGCCCCCATCTACAGCACTGACTACCACCAGAGTGACCTGGTGTTCAGTGTTGCCCCCATCTACAGCACTGAAATTTCCAGAGTGACCTGGTGTTCAGTGCTGCCCCCATCTACAGTGCTGACCAACACCAGAGTGACCTGGTGGTAGTGCTGCTCCCATCTACAGCGCTGACCACCACCAGAGTGACATGGTGTTCAGTGCTGCCCCCATCTACAGCACTGACCACGACCAGAGTGACCTGGTGTTCAGTGCTGCCCCCATCTACAGCACTGAACACCTCCAGAGTGACCTGGTGGTAGTGCTGCTCCCATCTACAGCGCTGACCACCACCAGAGTGACCTGGTGTTCAGTGCTGCCCCCATCTACAGCGCTGACCACGACCAGAGTGACCTGGTGGTAGTGCTGCCCCCATCTACAGCACTGAACCACCACCAGAGTGACCTGGTGGTAGTGCTGCCCCCATCTACAGCGCTGACCACCACCAGAGTGACCTGGTGGTAGTGCTGCCCCCATCTACAGCGCTGACCACCACCAGAGTGACCTGGTGGTAGTGCTGCCCCCATCTACAGCGCTGACCACCACCAGAGTGACCTGGTGGTAGTGCTGCCCCCATCTACAGTGATGACCACCACCAGAGTGACCTGGTGTTCAGTGCTGCCCCCCATCTACAGCACTGAACACCACCAGAGTGACCTGGTGGTAGTGCTGCCCCCATCTACAGCGCTGAACACCATCCGAGTGACCTGATGGCAGTGTTGCCCCCATCTACTACAGCGCTGACCACCAGCAGAGTGACCTGGTGGCAGTGTTGCCCCCATCTACAGCACTGACCACCAGCAGAGTGACCTGGTGGCAGTGTTGCCCCCATCTACAGCACTGACCACCACCAGAGTGACCTGATCGCTGTGTTGCCCCCATCTACAGCGCTTGACCACCAGCAGAGTGACCAGGTGGCATTGTTGTCCCCTGTGGATGGCTGGGGCTGAGGTTGTGGGGGGACAGCTCACTGTTTGGTACAGTTGGGGAGCTGGAATGAGCAACAAAAGGATAATGCTGTTTAAGACAAAGGGGGATGGGGGGGGGGGGGGGGGGAGAACCTGATTTGAGAGTTTTAATATACTAACTTTTAACATTTTCACAGAAAATATTTCATGAGTGCTACTTGTAAATTTCTGCTATTTCTTTAATGACATCTGTAAATGTTAAAAGGAGGAGAGAAAGTGTGAAAGGTTCATTTTTTTTTATTGCAGAATATTTGTCCTGTCCAACTGTAAACGCTGCAGGAAGAATCATGCAACTTTTTCCAGTTGTAATAATGTTCCCTTAGTCATATACAACAATGTTCGGTGTCAGACCCTTTATCTATGACTAGTTTGGTTGCCTGTTACAATAAGCATTGCCATTGACCCACCATCTTCTTTCTTTCTCCTTTCCCTCCTCCTCCTGCCAGGAACTGGCGGTGATGAGGGTCTGGCGGCTGTGCTTTGGCAGGCCTGGGGCAGGCGTAGGGAGTGAAGGGCATTTTGCGCTTAGGTTGCAATTGCCGTAGCTGCCGCTGAGTCATACCATTACGAAAGGGAGGAGACATATAAAGTCACTGAGGATTAATTTAGTACCTGATACTTTTTCTTGGTTTTGTTTGAAATGTGTGTGTACACATGCTCATTCCCTGACTTTGTCAGTGACATGGCCTACCCTGAACTCTTTGACTATATACAGATAAAAAAAAGAAAATGCCTTGACAATTTTTTTTTTTCTGTTTTGGACAGACCACAGTTCTGAGCTTGTAACCGGAAGCAGTTTGATATCAGACAGCTGGCATCCTTCCACAGATTTGCCAAACTAGACGCACAAGTGACCATGTTCATGTGTGAAAGACAGATATACAGCAGAGCTCATCATTACACATACTGGGGTCTGACAGTATTGCTAATGATATGATTAATCAGACTGCTTGTCTAAGTGTGTATGGGATACAAAGAAATAACTCAGCATAGTGTGAAAGGAAAAACTGCTAGCTGGAAAGCTGCCTGTAAGATTGGAGTAAGGAAATCTGCGATTGGACAGGGAGTTGGAAAAAAAAAAAAAAAAAGGAAGAAAGAAAACAAAAGAATCAGCTTTTGATTGGCGTGTCAGACAAATCTGTTGAAAACAGAAGGCCAAGTCATCAAAGCTTTCTGCATCTTATGCTGTAGGCATGGAGTGTTGTATAATCCAGAGTGCATTGGTCACAGTGTTAGTGTTGCAAAGCTGTGGATGGAAAACTGAATCACTGCTGCGCGATGCAAAACGCTTACGGTTTATGTAAGGTACACCACATGGGATCCCTAAGATGTACAGGTGATCGTTTCCATCGCTATTGGAATGTATAATTGCTGATACTGAAGGATTATACATATGTATCAAGTATCCCTGGTTTAAATGGTGAATAACCTAAGACCCTATGTAAATTTGGCAGGCATTTAGTGTACTGCTCTTCTGTATATTTGTGTTGAAGGTTTCATAAACAGAAATCCTATCAGTCAAAAGTGTACTGTTTGTCTGTATATTTTGTGCTGAGGGATTTCAAAGACTTCTTTTCTTTGTATTTTTGTGTTGAAAGTTTCAGAGACAGAAACCCTGTCAGTCGAAAGTGTAGCGTTCATCTGTGAATTTGTGTTTAACGGTTTTCAAAGTTACTCTTGTCAGTCATGTTATTAAGCAGGAAAAAGAATGAATGTATATATATATATGGTATGTATATATATTGTTCTCTGGGTGTCGACTGTCTCAGTAGCACACACAGCTGAAGGTCTCTGTGTGTTGTGTTGCAGGCAAACGGTGATGCCTGCGTGGGCAAGTATGCTGGTGGCGTGAAAGGTGCAGCTGGCGGCCAGTCCCTCTTCGTGGCCGGGCACGCATACTGAAGGGCTTTCGGTGCATCGACAGTGGCCCCCCCACAACCTCCATCGTGTCCCACACATTAGAACTTTCAGCACCATCTTGTGGGGTTTCTGGTGGACTTGTAGACTTCTCTGCCAATGGTAGTGTCTCTTCCAACAACTGGTAGAGGAGCACAGCCAGCTGAGATTTCCACTTGTACATTTATGTTTAACAATGTGATGCATAGTCCCTTTGTGAACAAACTGAATTCGTTTCTGTTTCTTGCGGTTTCTTCTTCTGCCTGCTTCTTGTCATGTCTGTCTCCTCGGTTTTTGTCTGCTTTTTGTAGAGCCCATTTTCTTTCTTTGATGCTGGTTTCTACACAGGGAATTTACAGCTGCAGTTTGATACTGAAAAGCAATCTCAGTGTGGCGTTTGTCAGAACTTTGTTGTGCAGTATTGTGAGGCATTTGTACAGATGAAAGCATTTCACCATGTACATGATGTAGAACAAGAAGAAGAAAAAAAATCGGTGTATATGTGTCTTGGTACACAGTCGTTAGTTTTGTTGCAAATTTGTGATAGCCATATTTTGCATATTGTGTGGCATAGCTATGTTTTTGTGTATTGTGTGGCTTTTTAGGTGGGTTGTATTTACACTTTTCCTTTTGTTCTGTTGAATCTCAGCTGTTCACCTCCACCAGGTATGGCAACAAAAAAAAAGGAAAAAGCTGGCTTTAACGCTTTTCTTTGTCAGCCATTTCAATTTATAGAAAATGGTCGTTTTTACCTTCCTGTTTTTTCCTGTCTGAGGTTTTACATGTAAACCAGTCCAGTTTTAATTACACAGCATTTCTTAATTATTGATTGAATACCCTTCCTCCACTCCACCCCCCCTCCCCCCATGTAACTTGTCACGGACCCCATGGACCCCCTCTCCCACACCTCCCACCCCCATCCTCCTTTATTGTTAGTTGATAGTACCCCCATTCTCCTTTATTATTAGTTGATAGTTGTATGCTTCAGGCCTGGATTGGTACAAATTGTAGTGACTGTTCCATCAGTGAGGAATGCAGCCCACAAAGTTTTTGGTGGGATTTGGAACATGGATTGGTGGGAGATGTGACAATCTGTTGGAGATACTGAACTCCGAAGGTTTGATGCATTTGGCGTGTCTGTTTTTTCCCACTTCCCGATTTCGTTCAAGCGGGTCACCGAGTCAGGAGCGAAATAAAAATGCAAGAATAACTGAACAACTATGTGTTGTGAGTGTAAATGGAAGATTGTGTGTGCGCATAAACTGTGAGTGGTGTGCTTCATGAAGGAGCAAAAATTTCAGCCCCATGTGGGAACGTACTATTTTTTTTTTTTTTTTTCCCCTTGTTTGTTAAGAGGAAAGGGAGTGGTTATGGTATAGTTCAGTTACCTTGCTACTGAGCCTACACGAAAGTCAGGAGGTGGATATGGACAAGGTGAAAAGTTATGATCTTTTCAAAAAAAAAACTGTGTATGTAAACTGTGTGTGTATAGTAAACATACATGTTATATCTCTTTTTGCTTTTAAGAAATACTTGGTTTAAGACACTCTATTATACAAGTGTGAAGGGATGACTGGTTCATGCTAAACAGGGTAAAAGAAAAACCTGGCCCTAATGCCTTTCATTTCCATGATTCCAGGGTCCAAGTCCATCCTAGTGATAACACACCTAACCCCAAAAGCCTGCTTTTACAGGGAAGGGGGTAAGAAAAGGAACTCCCTCCAATGAGCGTCACAACACACACACGCACACGCACACTCACACACACACACACACACACACACACACACAATCACCTCACATGCATGATCCTTGGCACAAATTATGTGGGAAGTGACCTTTGGTCAGTTTGAATTTGAGTGAAACATGGAGACCAGTAAATGACCAGATCTGGTTAGATTTGATTCTGTTTCATTGTTATGATTTCACCAGGGTTCCCAAAGTCTTTCAGTGTAAGGACTGGGACCAGCCATTGCTGAAGGCCTTGTTGGTTCTTTGATCTGTGATGATTCCTTGTGTTTTGGAAACTGGTCCTGGCTCACCATGGCAAATTGTGCTTTTGAGGCTTACAGTAAGAGTTGTGTTCTAGACCAGAACAAGATCAGTCTGTAGGGCTGTTAGTTAACTGTGTCTGGAAATCTAGCTAGTTTCAAAATGAAAAAAAAAGGAAAGAAAGAAAGTAAATGTGGTCTGGCTGAGAAACATTGTAACCTATTCAGGCATGAGAGAAAATGCTTTCATATTGTATAATCCTCATTTAGCTAGCTCCAATTCAGGTGCATTCTCATTAGACTATTGGGCAGTGATATCAGATTCTGACAATGTGTATGTTTGTTACATGCATTTGTATTTGGCGTTAATTGTAACTTTGGAAGTTCATAGCTTGATGTTGGTTTTCCATCGTTGTCTTGCCACAGCAATGGCTGCCTGAATTGTTGTATAGTATTTGTGTGGACTGTATCAGTGTCCCTGTGGTTTCGGGCACATCACTCTGCAGACAGAAAGGCTATATTGGACAGTGCTGCACCTTAGCATTGTTTAGCAGGGGTTGTTATTTCAGGTATACTTGTCCACTGGGTGGTTGGTCTGGTGATCTGCAATGTAAGATGCAGTGCGAATGAGTTGTCAGGACTTTAAGTCTTCAAAATAAGAAGCGCAGTCTGATGACTGATTTTATGCAATCACAGCTGAGCTAAACATTTTGTTTGATCACTGTGACGTGTTAAATTTGTATGTTTGTTGCACCTTATGGCGATTTCTAACTTCTAGTTTTAAAATGAGCTGACAGACACCTGGAAATGTGTCTGCAGATGTAGCTAGATGAAACTTTTACAACAACAACATGGTGGTTGTCTTTTCGTACTGTACAATTTGAGGAACACTTGGTTGTTTGGGGGGATTCTTTGAAATATACACATCACTGTTGGAATGGTAAGAATGCCATGTTGGTGTGTGGATGAAGCTCCCAACCTGGGTTTTTTTAAGTATCTGGAAGATGGAAGCTGCCTCACCCGCAAATGAGGCAGCTTCCATCTTCCAGATACTTATAAAACCCAGGTAGCAAGAGAAAGAGGAGTCCGTTGTCACATGCAGAGCTTACTGTCAAACTACTTGTGAGGTCAAAACTTTCTTTGGCTTGAGAACCCTCTCTGTTCACCCTGCAGTTAACTGTTTCATTCCTACTTTTCTATAAACCATTACTTCCTCTTGTTCCTAGATTCTTGGAATACAAGTATTCCCTTCATTCCTAGATTTCGAGGAATAAAAAAGTGTAAAGTGAGAACTGCCACGTATGCAGTAGCAAACCAGCCAGAATAGAGCGGCGACCACTTTACCACGCTGCAGGGGCCGTCTGGCATCCATTCCATTCATAAACACTGCCGCGCGAGCGACCCTGTCATACGTGTACCGATTATGCGACTCGCGCGAAGTTCAAAGCGCTTACCACCAGAACCAATTTCCGGGCTGCAGGAAGGATCGGAGGGATTTTGTGCTGCCCAGTTTTCCGGGCTGCAGGAAGGAAGGGTAGGATTTCTTCTGCAAACCGGAAAACCGGGTTGTAGGTATGAAAGAGTTAAGAGGTACCTGATTCAGTTCAGGGGAAGATTAACGGTGGCAGAAGGAGCGAGATGAATGCTGCCTTCCATCATGCTGTGCTCTAGGCATGGTGAACCTCTGACAGTTCACTGTCCCTATGGTCAAAAAGTGTTGGGAACTTTCACCCTTGTGGCAAAGAAGCAAACATAATGATATGGCTCCCATTGTGTGTGTGTGTGTGTGTGTGTGTGTTCCCAGAGAGCTCAAAGTTTGTTGAGTGCATGAATATCATGGGAAGTATGATTACTGGTCTGTGAATTTATCTGGTCTGTGAATTTATCTGATGAACTGACAGTTAAAAATGAATGTGAAAGACAGAGCACAGTAGTCTAAACACACAGTACACTAAACACACACACACACACACACACACACAAAACATACCACCCCAAATCTCTTTGTTGCCTGTGCACTTTAATTTAAAACAGATAATAATAAAGGCATATATCATCATCTGCTCACAGACATGTACACATCCATTGTTTCGTGGAAGAGTATCAAGTTTTTATTCTTTAATCAATAACACCAAACCGTATAGATGGTCTTCCCTCAATTTGTACAAAAATTCATTGTAACAAACTGTATTACCCTTTTCACTGCATCAAGGGAGAAAATCCTATTCAGTGGTTGACTTCAACACTAAGGCTGACATGTACAAAAATCTACTTCTTAGTCTTTGGTTTCAAATAAAAAAAAAAAACAACAAAACAAAAAACAAAAACAAAAAACCCCCAACAGTTTTACAAAGAAAGCAAAGGATATTTATTGCCAACAGAAAATAAATGTAATGACTCTATTACAACCAAGTCTGCTTTGCCTTGGGTGTGTGACACCAGTCTAGGAAAGAAGAATTCTCACATTCTTCCTTCTACTAAGTAATGGATGCAGTAACATTCTATACTTGTTTAGTGAGAGATGTTATTTTTCCAATACCAGAGATGGTATTTTTTATACAAAGAGATTTTAAGAAGGAATGTTAACCATTCATGTGTCGGTCAAAATTCTTTTATTTTCATACGTCACAATAGTGTTTTGATATCAACTAAAAGGTATTTCAAAGTATTCTGAGGGATACGTGAATATTTCACTCTTTTTTATTGATACATGATGGTAGGCTTTTTCGTTTGTATTAAGAGGGGTAAATAAATTGTATCATCTGTCAGCAAGGGAAATAATTCATATTGTGCCGTGGCAAAAGAATTAAAAAGGCCAAACTTGGTTTTTCTACTAATCTGAATCTCCAATAACAATAGACTGGATATTTTTTGTTCTTTGCTCGTTCATTTCTTTGGTATGTATGTCTTTTTTTTAATTGTTGTTGTTCTTTTTGTTGTTTTGTTTGTTTCTTTAAAGATGGAAATAGTCTCAGAACTGAACTGGGGATTACCAGAGAAGAGGACATTGCTCTGTGCAAAAACTCTGCTATCTTCTACTTTTTCCTGCCTTCACATATGCTCTATGAAACCACAAGACATATTAATTTACTTCCAGGGTATGGAGCCGTTTAGCAATGATTGGTTTCAGTGGAAAAATGAGCGAGCTGTTACCCTTGTCTTCAAAGCAATGAAATTCGGCAAAACTGACTCCAGTGATGGTGATGAAAGAGGACCGGGTAAAACATGATGGTTCCCAGGGGCATGACATCACAATATTGCATAATGCAGAAACAATATGATGGCTTTACTAGTGAACACATTCATATGCATTTCACACAAAACATCCAGATATAAAGGGTTGTATATTTGCACAATAAAAAAAAAAAATCACCTTTCAAAAGTTTCAACTTTAGTCAATGGAAAACAAATTTCAAGGTATTATGCAAGGATTCATATATTTACAATTATGCATATAGAATCACTATTGTACGGTATATATTATGTTCACAGAAAAGAAAGCCAAAGTTGACTGCGTTGACCTCTGTGGATTGACTTTCATTTCAGGCTCAGGGGCAAGGTGCTGCACTTCTATCCACATACTAGAACTAGACAAAGTACATCACTTGTACTGCCACTAATTTTTCGACGATTTTTTTTTTTCAGAAACATGAATTGTACTCGAACAAAACTTGCATTACTTTGTTTGTTACACCTACATCTATATATCCCATTTTGCAAGGAATTACTTTTACATTTAGAGGATAACACTATTTTGGCACGCACCCTGAAATGGGTAGTGGCAAGTTTGACTTCAAATGAAATATGCAACCATAGCATGGCATTCTGTATCTGGTGCCTAACTGGTAGAGACTCGCCACACTGTGACCA
>JADBJO010008025.1:0-32500 GCA_016801955.1 Conus betulinus
GGAGGGGGGGGGGGGGGGCGGAAAGCACGGCGTGGATGCAAAGCCATGAGGGAGGACAGAAGATGTTGGTGTTGCAGGGCATATGTGTGCTTATCTCCCCCATTTCTATCCACTTCTAAGGACATAAGAGAAGCTTTGTTGTCTTGGTATATGACTGAAATATTTCTTGCCAGTCCATTGCAACACCCAGCTGCTCTGTAAGTTGCTGGAATGGTGCTCGGTACTTATCCTGGGAATTTATTAGTTTCATTGTAATTAATTCATTGCAGAATCATTCCAAGAACTGGCCATAAAGATACTTGGGTATTAAAGAGGTTATTTTTTATATTTTCTACGTTTCACAAGAAAAATGTAGCTTGTTTTGGCTCTTTCAGATTTTCTTTGCTTCTTAGGGTGGCACCTTGTGTTGATTTTTTTAAAATCAACAAATATGCTATGGTATTGCACACCAGCCTCCTGCCCCACCCTCTATTGAACACCAGACTTTTTGGGATCGAATCTCGTAAAATTGAAAAAGGCCGACTTTTCGCGGTCACACGAAGAGTATCAGGTTTCGATATCCCGGCATCTGCCAGGAACTTCGGAACTGACCGGCATCTGTCAAGAACGTAAGTTATGAAGAAGTTTTTCCCATGGAGATCTGTCCAGAACGTAAGTGTAATGAGTGTTCTCCCATAGAGATGGTTCTCTCTTCGGAGACTCTAAGCTTGTGGAAAGTAATTTTGAACAAAGCATGTTATAATTCCCCATATCCTCTCAAACGCATACATGTTTGTTTGGCAGAATTAAACTGCCACCTGAACAGCGTATGACGTACCTTCCATTTTATATTCACTCTACGATTAAGAGAAAGTTTTAGGGTTATCATACTATGGAGTATCGTGGACGTTAATAACACTCCCGCTTGTGCGTTTTGTGAACAAACTTTAAAAACTTGCAGAAGACACCCGACCAAATAAGAAACAAAAACGAAGCGAAAGACAAAATCCGACGATGCCTTTTGACTCTTAGGTCATCTGCAGGCACAGTAAAAACGACAATCGGGACAACGACACCAAGAAAGGACCAATCACCAAGTTTCTCTATTGTCCAATCAGGCGCAAGAGGGAGTTGTGTTCAGGTCAAAACCAACACGACGTGGGCGAGAGGGTGCAAAGAGGATCACATCTCTTACCTGTCGTATCAGCAACTCCACTCTCGTTCTAGCCGAGTACGCTAGACCGCTTCACAGACACGAGTATAAACTCATGTCTAAGCGGGAGCCTCGGACCTGTTCACGGCCAGATAGCATGATTTGATTCAACAGGGCCCTGGACCTGGTCCATCTGTGAGGAGAAAAAAGAAGGTTTAAAAACCACGAGTCCTAGTTCAACTTCAGTCATTTATTTTGAAAAGAAAGTTTGTATGACAAAGGAAGTTGTAAACAATTCCGATGGATACACAAATATTGATTGTAGACTCGGGGACAAGGATGACCAGCTACCAAAGTTGATCCAAACTATACTTTGGTTCTCTGACACCGAATACGTAAGATCCGGATTGGTAGTGGACTGCTCGGCATTGTCGTCCAAACTTGCTGGTTGCATGACAGTGCCCTGAAACCAACGAACGACCCAAAATTGCCGATCCCCACACACACACATCAACGACACAGCACACACATACACACCACACAGAGCTTTGAGGCTTTGAGGACAAATGTATATATGAGGTAGAGTCTGTTCATAAACCAAACAACGTATGGCAATTCATTCGTAATAAAGTGTGTGTACAATAAAATGTAATGTGTCTGTACCCCTCAGTTTGGAATATCCAAGCTGCCTTTCCCCTTAGGGACATACAACGCATAAAAGGTTCGGCTGCACAAACAGACACACAACTCCCTTCATATCGTGATCGAGTAAACGAAAATATAATGGGTTTATTACACCCGAGTGATCTAAATCAAGGACTTACCAACCCAAGCTTCATGCCGGAAAAGTTAGGTATAGCAACATTATAGTTTCGGATCTCTCCTCTCGCTCTCTCTCTCTCTCTCTCTCTCTCTCTCTACATCGCTTAGCAGGAATAGTGAGGTGTATAAGCCTTAGTAATGAAACAAGAATAAAGTAGAAGGCAGGGAACCAGAAACAAGTAAACTAGTAAAACACGTAGGGTAACTTTGCACAGAAGAAAAACCTAACACAAAGGTAACTTACTTTAATACAAGGACTTGGCACAGCATTTTGTATACGAAACGCTTGACGAAACCATCCCAATCGCGTTAGCTTGATCAAACCCCAAACAAAGAATAGAGTTCAATTCTATGCCCACTATCCCCTTCTCGAACTCCCCCCCCCCCCCCCCCCCCCCCCCCCCCTTCTACCCTTCAATTAGTCAAGTGGTGAGCTGCCTCGCTTAACTATACTCGTACAGAAGAAAAATTACATCATGCCACGCCCGTGTCATTCGTATTGCACGCCATATCTCCCTGCACCTCATAACCTGCACTTCCCCCCAAACCCCCCCAGTCGACACAAAGAGTAACCGGGCATCACTCCCCCTTCTCCACCCCCACCCCCTCCTCCCTTTCATACCCACTGGCCCGCATGCTCTGAACTGTTGTAAATGATGTCACTGTGTTTTCCCCCCTGCAATGGTCTAAATTAGCACTAGTCTATAATGATGCAACTGAAAGAGAAACAAGATGCAAAGCATATAAACGTACTCCCAGTTTATCCTGAATAGGCGCGATATATTCGATACAGAGGAAAACCCGTTTTGGGCTGGTGTAAACCGTTAGTAATGGCTATTCTGGTAAACATTCAGCCACTATAATGAACATACTTGCAAATTTTAAGAAAGATTGGCATGAACTTTCTGAGATTTTCCATCAAGAAGAAGAAAACCATTATGGGCCATTAGTAAAAGGTATAACAGTAAACTTAAACTTCAGGCATCATGCATGACCCATAATGAACATACCTACAAATTTTCAGAAATATCGGCCACGTACTTCCCGAGATATTCCATGAAGAAGAAAAAACTGTTAGGAGCCATTATAGTCATTAGTAACAGCTATAACGGTAAACTAAAACATTGGACATGATGCGTGACCCATAATGAACATACCTACAAATTTTCAGAAAGATCGACCGAGTACTTTCTGAGATATTCCATAACGAAAAAAAGTATGGGCCATTACAGCCATTAGTAATGGCTATAATGGAACACTAAAACATCAGGCATCATCGTAATCCATAGTGAGCATACCTGCTAATTTTTCACAAAGATCGGCCAAGTACTTTTGGAGATATTCCATGAAAAAGAAAAACCGTTACAGGCCGTTACAGCCGTTTGTAATGGGTATAACGGTAAACTAAAACATCCGGCATCATCTGTGTGACCCATAATGAACATACATGCTAATTTTCACAAAGATCAGCCGTGTACTTTCGGAGATATTCCATAAAAAAGAAAAACCATTACAGGCCGTTACAGCCATTAGTCATGGCTATAACAGTAAACTAAAACATCAGGCATTATTTGTGACCCATGATGAACATACCTACAAATTTTCAGAAAGATCAGTCAAGTATTTTCGGAGATATTCAATAAAGAAGGAAAACTGTTGCAAGCCGTTACAGCCATTAGAAACAGCTATAACAGGGTAAACTAAAACACCGGGCATTATTCGTTACCCATAATGAACATATCTGCAAATTCTCAGAAAGATCAGCCAAAACACGTTCTGAGAGATATTCATAAAGAAGGAAAAACTATTACAGGCCGTCACAGCCATTAGTAATGGCTATAACGGGGTAAACTAAAAACATCAGGCATCATCTGTGAACCATAATGAACATACCTGCTAATTTTTCACAATGATGGGACACATACTTTCGGAGATGTTCCATAAAGAAGGAAAACCTTTACAGGCCATTACAACTGTTAGTAACAGCTATAACAGTAAACTAAAACATCAGGCATTATTTGCGACCCACAATAAACATACCTACACATTTTCAGAAAGATCAGCTGAGTACTTTCTGAGATATTCCATAAGAAGAAAATTTGTTACAGCCCATTACAGCCGTAAAGTGCCTGTCACACTACGACGTATTGGCCAATTCGTTCAAACTTTTAAAGTTTGAAACGTATTGATAACGTACTTGCAACGGGTACACAACGAAAACAGAGAAAAGTGAATCAAACTAGAGCGTTTGCCGACGAATAACAAAGTATGTACAACGTGTTGCTAGCGTATGACAAGCGTATGCCAACTGTTGCCGGGAATCGTCATCACTCATAACGCACGCATAGCGCACGTGTAACGTACAGCCAGCGAATAGGGAACGAATGTCTAGCGTGTTCAACACGTGGGCAGCGCGTGGGTGACTGATAGTGGGCGCGTCCCTAGCCATCTATAAAAAGGGGAAGCAGGCTGAGCGTTCTCAAATACATCGTTCGAGCATCGTTCAAGTCAACATCTTCCAAGCCGTTTTCTACAGATTTTTAGCAAGAATGCCAGCAAAGAAGAAGACCAGGGGAGCATCACAGGGCCGTAGCCAAACCACTGGTAGTAGACAGGGCCGTCGGGCTGCCTCGCCAAGCCCACCAGCAAGATCCCAGCAAGAAGATATCCATCAGCGAGAAGCGGGCCTCCAGCTAGAAGACACTCAGACCTCCCCCAGGTCCTCCTCTGCTGCTTCCACCGCATCCATGCATAGCCAGAGCCAGAACAAACCGAAGAAGCAACAGAGGACCAAGAGAAGTGCCTTCACTCTGGGCAAGGAGGAAGAGGAGCAGATGTGTGAATTCCTACGTGAGAATGACATTCTGTGGGACAGCAAGAAGACTGACTACCGGCGCATAGACAAAAAGAACAGGTTGTGGGAGGAGCAGGCAGATAAGATGGGCAAGACTCCAGACCACTTACAGGGCTGGTTCAAGTCCTTGAGGGATACCAATACTAGACTCCACAAGATGAAGAGTGGTGATGGCGCTCCTGACCTGACTGAGAGGGAAGTCTGGATCAAGGAAAGCTTCCGTTTTCTGCAGACAGTGGTACGCCACCGGCCAGAGCCTGTCAACAGCCTCCATCCTCTGCTACAGGCAGAACCTGCATTTTCCAGGAACGAAGAGACCATTTTCTCCAGATCCATCCTCCACCGCCAGTAGCACCAGCTCCAAGAATAAGAAGAGAGGCGAGGAGGAAGATGATGATGCTCTGCTGCTGTGTCTCCAGAAGAAGGTACATGAGTCCGGGGATCTGCTCAAGCGCTGGTCACATCCCCAGCCTATCAATGCTACTACTTCCTTTGCAAACTACGTGAGAGACAGTCTTGTGACCATGTCCAAGAAGAAGTTTAAAATTGCACGAGCTCGCATCAACACCATCCTGACCAGTCTGTTGGAGGAAGACAGCGAGGAAGAAGAAGACTTGCCTACTGTCCTCCAGCCAGCCCGATGCAGGTCTGCTCCTCCTGCCGCAAACAGCACAGTCACCCAGTCGACATCAGGGATTTTCCAGCCTCCTCCGAGCATGTGGCACCACAGACCTCCTCCAGCTTCAGTTTGTCAGTCCCAGTCCCAGTGCCTACATGGAGGAATATTATCAGCAGCCCATGAGGCCACGGTTTCAGCAACAGTCAGGTCCAACATACCACACGCTGATGCCACCTCCACCTTCTGCTCCTTGCAGCACACATCAGCAGCCTTCTCTCTCTTCTACTGTTTCTGCAGCCCACCAGCTACTGGACCAGAGTCCACCTTCAGTCAGCAGCCACAGCCTGTCACTTCCTGGAATTTCTTGCATCTCCCCGATGTCAGTTAGTGGTTTGTCTGACTTTTTGTCCCTTTCACCAGCACTGGACTCTAGCATCAAGGAGACAGCAGCACCAGCAACACCAGAGTCTGAGCTCGACACACCCCCTGTAAAGAAGACGACCTAGAGACATTGTTTGTTTGCCTTTCTACTGGTTACTATGTAAAATAATATAATTTTGTTTTGTTACTAAAATTTGCAATTTTTTTGTATTGTATTAAAACTGCATAAATAATGGCCCAAATAATATATAATTTTGTTTTGTTAATAGAATTTGCAATTTTGTATTGTATTAAAACTGTCATATGAAGAGAAATAAAAAACGCCATAATAATGGCCCAAATATATATAATTTTGTTTTGTTAATAAAATTTGCAATTTTGTATTGTATTAAAACTGTCATATGAAGAGAAATAAAAAAAAAACGCCATAAATAATGGCCCAAATAATATATAATTTTGTTTTGTTAATAGAATTTGCAATTTTGTATTGTATTAAAACTGTCATATGAAGAGACATAAAAAAACGCACTAAGAAATAAATCCTTAAAATATAAATAATGGCCCAGAATTGTAAAAATAATAATAAAGTGGTAACTGTAAAAGAAACAATAATAAAGTTCCAATAGTAAAAACAAATAAAGAATAAAGTGGCTTAACAGCCAACAAGATGGCAAGCCATATAAGTGTACTCCAAGTTTATGATTAGGTCTCCTCTGCACATGCGCACTTTACTTTACTTTAAGCATTATAGATATAGATATTCTTACCTAGATCATCCTGTGCTGCCACTCTACTGCTCCAGCAGGGGGGAGCTGACCCAGTGTCTGAGCAAGTTTCTCAGTTTCTTCCCTTCTCTGGAGGCTGTGTTGGGGCCACCGACTACCTGGGTGTCCACGAGATTACAGAACTCTCTCCAGGCTCCTGGAACAAAGTCTTCTGTTGCACTTTCAGCCTGGTCAAGCTGCTGGTTTTGTAGCACTGGGTACCTAGTCCTCATCAAGTTATGGAGGATCAAACAGTTTTTGACAATAAGCTTGACAGTCTCTGGGTGATGCTGCATGGGGCCAAGCAGGACCTGGAATCTGTTGGCCAGGATACCAAAGGCATTTTCAACAACCCTCCCAGCTTGAGACAATCTATAGTTGAAAATGCGCTCTTCATAGGAGAGACCACGGAGGCTGTAAGGTTTCATCATGTAGGGGCGCAGGCCAAAGGCATCATCTCCAATGAAGAAGTAAGGAACATCTTCATTGTCATTGGGAAGAGGATCGGGCTCAGGAAATCCAATTGTACCATCTTCAACACTTTGCTTAAGTTCACTGGAATTGTAGATTTGTGCATCTGATGCTGATCCAAGGCCACCAACATCTGCCCAGATAAACTTGTAATCTGCATCAACAAGAGCCATCAACACAATGGAGTAGAAGCCTTGATAATTGTAGTACAAGGACCCACTGTTTGGAGGACTCCGACAGGCCACGTGCTTGCCATCAAGTGCACCACATACATGAGGAAAAGTTCCATCTTTGCTGAAAGTTGTGCGCAACATCTCGCCACTCTTCAGGAGTACTTGGGACACACCATCACCTCATCCAGGTATTCATCAATAATGGCCTGGCAAACTTCTCTGACCACTATTGACTGGGTATTGTGAGGGACCCTCCATCCAAACTTCATTGAAGCATAGCTGTCACCAGAGGCAAGGTGCCGCAGAGTCAGTGCCAGCTTCATGCCAGGATCAAGGGCCTGTCTGAAGGGAGTGTGTTTCTTAGTTATCCTTGGACCAACTCTTTGTACAAGTTCATCAAACATTTCTGGTGGCATACGCATGAAGTTCTTGAAGGATGCCTGGTCCTCAGCTCTGAGTTCCACCAACAGCTGGTCAAACACACCAAACTGGTATCGCCTCACAATCCATGGTCTTATCCACCACCTTTTCTTGTGAGCATTTCTTTTCTTTCTGTTATTCTTCAACTGGTGAAGTGTCAAGTCTATGATGTTGTAATGATACTGGAGAGCAGAGAGCAGCTAAACAGTATTCTCGCTTCTGTGCATCTTCCATCATCAGGATCAGGATCTTCTGAAACAGGTTCTTCACTCTCTGAAAATTTCGAATACGACTGAGGGGGGGGGTACCTCTGATGGCCAGTTTATATTGCAATGCCCTCTCACACGTTTTAAATAAGTTACATGTAAGTTAGAAAAGACGGTCCATGGTCGTCCACCATGCATCATATACGTTGAATACGTCCATATACGTTGCCTATACGTTAGACAGTCGCTCTCTGTAAGTTCCGTAAGCGTCCGAGAGACGTCAGAAGAACGTTACTGATCAGTTTGGGGATCGCTCGACACGCTCGCCATTTTGTCCTGGCATACTTCGGCGTATTCAACTTACGGGTAGCGCGTGTCAAACGACTACTGACGATGGCCGAACTTACGTCTTACTTACTTCTAACTTATGAGTAGCGTATCACTCATACGTTGGCATACGTCAAAAGTTTTGTGCATGCTCAAAACTTTTTTGGACCCTCGACGAACGCCGACGTATGTCAGCGTATCAGGACGTATCATGACGTGCTTTTAAAACTTACGTATACTTACTTCCAACTTACTGAACGTATCTCAGCGTATGCCAACGTATGCCCGTATGGTGGCAATACGTTTAGCCAATTCGTCGTAGTGTGACAGGGCCTTAAGTAAACGGTAATAACAGGGGTAAACTAAAACACCAGGCATTATCCATGACCCATAATGAACATACCTGCTAATTTCATAAAGATCTGCCAAGTACTTTCAGAGATATTCCATAAAAAAGAAAAACCTTTATGGGCCATTACAGCCGTTAGTAACAGTTACAACGGTAAACTAAAATGTGGGGCACCATCCGTCGCATATAATGAAAATACCTACAAATTTTTCAGAAAGATTGGCCAAGTGCTTTGAGATATTCCATAAAGAAAAAAAAACATTATGAGACGTTATAGCTATTAGTAACGGCTATAATGGTACATTAAAACATTGCGCTTCATCCCAAATCCATAGCGAGCGTACCTGCTAATTTTCACAGAGATCGGGCCAAGTACTTTAGAGATATTCCATGAAAAGAAAAACCGTTACAGGCCGACAGCGTTTGTAATGGGTATAATGGTAAACTAAAACATCCGGCATCATCTGTGACCCATAATGAACATACATGCTAATTTTCACAAAGATCAGCCATGTACTTTCAGAGATATTCCATAAAAAAAGAAAAACTGTTACAGGCCATTACAGCCATTAGTCATGGCTATAACAGTAAACTAAAACATCAGGCATTATTTGTGACCCATGATGAACATACCTACAAATTTTCAGAAAGATCAGCCAAGTATATTCGGAGATATTCCATAAAGACAGAAACCATTGCAAGCCGTTACAGCCATTAGATACAGCTATAACAGGGTAAACTAAAGTATAGGGCATTATTCGTTACCCGTAATGAACAATATCTACAAATTTTCATAAAGATCGGCCAAGCACTTTCTGAGATATTCCATAAAGAAGGAAAACTGTTACAGGCCGTCACAGCCATAAGTAGCAGCTATAAAAAGGGTAAACTAAACCATTGGGCATCATCTGTGAACCATAACGAACATACCTGCTAATTTTCACAATGATGGGACACATACTTTCGGAGATGTTCCATAAAGAAGGAAAACCTTTACAGGCCACTACAGCTGTTAGTAACAGCTATAACAGTAAACTAAAACATCAGGCATTATTCATGACCCATAATAAACATACTTACAAATTTTCACAAAGACCAGCTGAGTACTTTCTGAGATATTCCATAAAGAAGAAAATTGTGTACAGGCCATTACAGCCATAAGTAACGGCAATAACAGGGTAAAACTAAAACATCAGGCATCATCCATGACCCATAATGAACATACCTGCTAATTTTCACAAAGATCAGCCAAGTACTTTCGGAAATATTCCATAAAGAAGAAAAAACCATTACAAGCTGTTACAGCCATTAGTAACAGCTATAAATGTAAACTAAAACATTGGGCAATATTCATGATCCATAATGAAAACAGAACTGGATACTAGTCACGCTAAACATCATGGCTGAACCAGACTCTGGGGCTACGCTAGAAACCGGGGGAATGCCTGACACCATGGCTACACTTTAAACTGGGGCGACACCAGACAACCAATCTACACCAAAGGGGCAGTCACCAGCCACAAGAGAGATCAACTACCCTCTCTGATATAAGTTCAGAAATTAACTCCACTGGACTCAAACCCATCAAGCTCTTTATGATGAAACAGTGAGAACCTGTCTATAAGTACCACTTTGGCTATGCACTGGTGCACGCAAGTGAAGTGGATGTGTATTAACAATATACATTCAGAGTAACTTAGACAGGCCCACTGTATTCCAACTTAAGCAGCTGCACGGAGTGTAAGCAAGTAAAGTAGGAGTAAGGAAGGGCCCCTCATTGTGGTTCAATGAGAACTAAAAACCTTGCCTATTGAAGTGACTTGTAAATGCTTACCTATGTGTAGGCAAGTAAAGTTGATGTGTGAAATTAAACTTAACTTGTGTCAGTTCTCTTTTGTTCAATCAAATGTTGAATGTTTGAACTTCTCTCTTCAATTCTGTCTCCCGGAGCTACAAGTACTTCTAACAGTACAGGCCTATGGAAAATTATCTCAGAGTCACTTTAAATATTTTGACAATACCAGGAACAAATAAAAATTTCTTTCAATGACTAGCACCAGAAAGATGCTCCTTCCACCACTAGTAAGAGAGAGGGAGTAAGTGAAATGTTAAGATAATTCTCATCGAGAAATTATTCCAAGTCCTTTCCCTAGAGGACCCACCTACCACCTCCTCCTCCACTCTCGTCACATCTAGATTGGGGTTTGTCGGGGATAGTAAAATACAATTCGGATTGTAAAATACAATCCACTCAAAATTTTATTTCCTTTGGCTGGTCCCAAAATTTGGACAAAGAGCAGAATTCAGAGCAAATAGGCTGATTGAGTTTAGTCCAGGAGGAAAACTTTATGTTCATTGTGTGAAGGGTTATCTTGCATGACAAATCATAAGAGTGTGTGTATGTGATGTTATAACCAATTCATGTCGATATTTACAATCGTGTGAGTATTGCTTTTGTTGTACTTAATGGATATTGATTGCTAAGAACTGATCTTTGATTGTTAAGAATTATATAACAGTTCATTATCATGGCCTAATCAGTGAAACTTATATGGGAGATCAAGGAGTGGGGAGAATCCCTAGGCCTCTCTGGTCAAGATTTAGTCACTTTTGTGATTACACAACTTGAAAAAGGAATCTGAAATGGCCACAGAAGAGACTAGGAAATTAAAACAGTTTGAATTAGATGCGAAGAAGAGTGTGAAAAGGTCAGACAGCATGAAGCTGTAAAAGAAAACCCGTGAAGCTGAAGAGCAAAACAGATTAAGGGAACTAGAAGAAGCAGAGTGTGACAAAATCCGAGAAGCTGGAGAGAACGCGATAAAGTGAGAGAACATGAACTTGCACTCAGAAGGATTGAGAAATCCGCTGAGAATGATAGCTCTTCAGACGTGGCCAGTCACAATTCTCAGCCTCCTATCCAAATCTGGCAATGTCATTTTCTTTGGATCAATTTCATGAGAACACAGAAAGTATTGATGCATACTTGGACCGGTTTGAGAGATTGGCAAATGAATTCAGCCTAGACCCAGGAAAAGCGTAACATCAAACAAGGACAAGGTCTCAGAGTGTGTTGCTTATGATGTTTTATGCCAAGTTACCTCCAAACAAAGTAACTGATTATGATGCCTCTCTCAAACAAGCCTTGTTCACCTGTTATGAACTGATAGCTGAAGCCTACCGAAAGAAATTTCGAAACTCGTGGCGTAGCAGGGGAGAAACCTATGGCCAGTTAGCAGATAGTTTTATGACTTATCTCCAGAAATGGTTGATCCTGTCAAACCAAGCACAGACCTTTGATGGTTTGACCAAGCTCATCCTCTGTAAGCAGCTGCATGACACCATATCCACTGACCTGCAAACTTTCACAGCGGAACAAGGTGCTGCCTCCCTAGCTGACCTGATCAAGCTAACTGATTGGTACACCACCACCACCCATGTTGAAGCAAACGCGCACACAAAAAGATGTGTGACAAGCCAAACCAGGATTCGAACCGCCCCACCATCACAGCAATCTCAAAACCAAAATCCACCACCAAGTGGGAAACCACCACAAAGTGAGAAAACCACAAACACAAGTGGTAAACCACACAGTGGTAACTCAGTCCCTGTGAGTCAAAACAGTGCACAGCGTTTCTGCACGCACTGTAAAAAAATGACTTCACACAACACTGCAGAGTGCAGAAAATCTTTTGGACCAAGACTCCAAACAGTTGCTGCGTACCAGGTAGTGTCTACACCCCAAAGTGGTGACACACCATCTATGGTACATAATATCACTGCACCACCTGTCAATGAGCAGGTGGTTCATCATGACAAACCTGCCACCTGTTTGTATGACGCAGGTTTGTCATACGATGCAGTCGTAAGAGCTTCCCTTGTGGAGCCAGCTGCTATCACCAAGGAGACAGTGCCTTTACAAGGGGCTGACCTGACTCTCCCCCACCTGTTAGTTTACCTTACCTGTTGCCACAATTATAGTTGACAATAGGTATGTCAAAGGACAGAGAAAAAGCATCCGTCATGGACAATCCGATCCATAATCTCATACTTGGAGGCCATTATGTCATACTCAGGAACCCGTCTGAACCTGTAATTGTATCCACACTGCAGGTGAAGACCCCAAAACAACATTCGAGCCTCCTAAAAGGAGATGAAGGCAGCTCAGCGAGATGACCCAACATTAGCTGCATGCTTCGAGAGGCAGCAGCGCCAAACCCGTCACTCCACTCACAAAGGTGAATTCTTTAGGTGATACGGTCTTTTAGCATCGTAAGCAAAATAAAGACCATTCTCAACTTGTAGTCCCCGGCGCCACACCGGACCCGAGTAACGGAAGTGGAACATACCCTCCGTTCACCAGGTCATATCAATGTAGGGCACACATTGTGCAATGGGTGACAAACCCAGTACTATTGGCCAGGGATGGCAGAGGACATAAAGAAATATGTCGATTCCCTGCCCCCTGTGCCAACACTGGTCATCCAGCCAAGGGGGCAATTCATCCTCAGGCCAGCCTGACAATCCAGCACACAGGCAACAGGAGCCTAATAATGTATTTCCGAGGTTCCATTGTGCCTTTGGTGCCTTGGTGACCCCGAGAGCTAGTGCCAAAAGCTTAATGGACCAGGATTGGGATGGACTGCAAGTAGGAGAGCTTCTCTCAAGAGAGAATCTTTTTTCGTGGGGGGCCTATGTAACGAAATGCACGAAGAACCCATATGATCGGTTCCCACTCAAACCCCAAACCAAAGAATCCATTTCAAATCTATGCCCACTCCATCTCCCCCCACCATCCATCCACCCACCCCCCTTCTCTCTCTTAGAAACAGTGGGGGTGAGCCACCCAGCTTCGCTATCTCGTACAAGAGAAAATTATGTCATGCCGTTCTCCGCGTCATTCTTATCAGCCTCCTACCTCCCTTCCCCTCTCAAACCTTCCTTCCCCACTCTGGGCGAAGTACGATGCAGAAAAATTTACATTGGCATTGCAACGATTTGATTGCCCTGCCTCACCCCCCCCCCCCCCATTTCCAGCGTTATCGTTTCACCCACCTCCTCCCCCACCCACCCCCCCTCTCCCACCCCCCATGACAGGAAGCAGGAAGGCCGCTCTCCTCCCCCGGGCAAAGCCCACACCGCTCTCCCACCCACGGCCTCCTCCCCCCAGAACTGGGATCGCTGGTCACGCTACACCTTGCAGCTGAACCAGACGCTGGGGCTATGCCAGAAAACAGGGGAATGCCAGACTCCATGGCTACACTTTAAAAACTGGGGGCAACACCCAGGGACAAACCCAATCTACGCCAAAGGGACAGTCACCAGCCACAGACAGAAGAGATTCAACTACCCTCTCTGATACAAGTTCAGAAATTAACTCCCCTGACTCAAAACCCATCAGACTCTTACCCTCACTTCATGATGAAACGGTAAGAGCCTGTCTATGAGTACCATTTTGGATATTGCTCTGGGTGCACACAAGCGATGTGGATGTGTATTAACGATATACATTCAGAGTAACCAGGGCCCACTGTATTTCAACTTAAGCAGCTGCACGGAGTGTAAGCAGTAAAGTAGGAGTGAGGAAGGGCCCCTCATTGTTGTGGTTCAATGAGAACTAAAACCTTGCCTATTGATGTGACATGTAAATGCTTACCTATGTGTAAGCAGTAAAGTTAATGTGTGAAAAATTGCACTTGTGTCAGTTCTCTGTTGTACAATCAAATGGTTGAATGTTTGAACTTCTCTCTTCAGTTCTGTCTCTTGGAGCTACAAGTACTTCTAACAGTACAGGCAACTATGGAAAATTATCTCAGAGCCACATTAAATATTTTAATAATACCAGGGACAACAATGAAAATTTCTTTTGATAACTAGTACCAGAAAGTTGCTCCTTCCACCCCACTAGTAAGAAAGAGGGTGTAGGTAAAAATTGTTAAGATAATTCTCATCGAGAAAATTATTCCCAAGTCCTTCCCCCTAGAGGACCCACGCTACCACTACATCCACTTCTTCGTCAAAACCTTTTAAACTTGCATCTAAATGCGGGAAAAGTTGCAAAAACGCATCAGGGAACAACTTGGTAGAAGAAAAACGAACATCGCAATAGTGGGGGGAAAAACAAGCACAGGCCGCCAACAACTCAACTGTCTGGGACTTGGTAAAGATTTGGACTTACGATGGAGGGGTGGGTGGGGGGGGGGGGGGTGAAGTTGAAGATGGAGGAGATAACTGGGAACATTGAATATAGAGAAAATATATTACGAGATGAAAACTTCACTACTGCATGAGGGGAACCATCAGTAATCCCTTTCGAAGGCGCAGATCTATTTGTATTGCCTGTTCGAGGGCCTTTCATCTGCTGGATCGGACTCACATCCGGGAGACATGGCTGATTGTGTCTGGTTGTGGACGTAACTCTGAAAAAAAAAAACACACCCCAGCGTAGTATAAATTATAAAAAAAAAAAAAGATTTATCAATGAGAGCTTGACAAGAGGGGTGAATATATGAAGCTAAATGGGCTAAGTCTATCTTATGATTCTCTTTTAACAATGGCTCAAATCCCAGATAGAATGCCTGTCTTTACTTTGGGAAATACAACTGTAAATATGTAACACAGGTAAAATTTTGGGGAGTTTCTTTTTACTTCAATGTTAACATGGAACATTCCCATTGATAATGTACTAACTAAAGCACGGAAGGGAAACGTTAAATTTAATTTTTAAAAATAGTCTCTAACAACAAAACGGGAACAAACTCATCATCTACATTAGTCTGAATACTGTAAATTTTCAATGCGATCAAAGTTAATATATGCACACAGAAGAAGTTTTTTTCAGCGCTCCAAAGTATTTATCAAAAAAGCTTCAAAGTTATTGAATGCAAGGCACTGAAAGTAGCACCAGGGTCTAGGCCCGACTCGTGCATCATCATCATGCACGACGAAATGTTTTGGAGCACAGAGATGATTCGCGTGTTGTAGTAATATATAATTAAAATTCCAACTATAGCAAAACATACATCAACTCTGACATAAAGGGTTAGGTCAGATATTGGCTTTCCTAAAAGAGGATCTAAATCAATATCTGCTCTTCAAGTTAATTAGCAACATTCACAACCCAGAACTATAACCAACTCTGGCATTTCATACAGATAAAGATCCACAGTATCTGTCAGACCATCCATTTATTCCCAATACCAACATTGGAACTTCAAAAAAGGCTTATTTGAGACCTTGACACCACAATTATACATAAAGACGAAAAAGCCAGTTCTATACTAATACATAATGAAGCCATATACCAAGAGAACTACGCGAACCATTTAAAACGTATACACAGACGGTACTTGTATAAGCAGTAAAAAACAGGGTGTGCCTTTTTAATCCCCGATTTGAAAATTGAGAAATCGTTCTATAATTGGATTACACAACTAACAGCAATATTATGGCCTTAAATTATTTTGATCACTTCCCTCAAACTATATTTCATATTCTTTTTTTTGTGTAGATTCTAAATCAGTTTTGCAGGCATTACAAGCTTACAAACTGCACACCTGGTGCAGAAATGATTATGGAAATCAGTTGTTTGCATACACATGCTAATTGTAAGGGGTACCCAGATAACGTTTCGTTGGATACCATCTCACTGTTCTGTTATACTATAGCGAAAAGGTAGACAGGCTTAACTACCTAAACATGGTGCTACGTGTGGTTCTAGTCTGAATACCTTCATTTTCCTCTTTCCTTGCACGAGCATTATGGCCTACTAAGGTCGCACACATTGGAATGTTTTCCAAAATGCAGTGAAACATCAAAAACAACCATGACCATTTTAATATTCAAAATATAAAAGATAATTTTTATTACGACTAAAAAAAATCCTCTCCTTAATGCACAAGACAACACACAACGCGTTCGGCCTCTTAGGTCTTCCTCAGGTGAAATAAAGACGGACAAAATAACGAAAATGCACTTAGCTTGATCGCTTCAGATTGCTTCTGAGTTCAGCGCAACGCCTTCCTTGCGCTGAACTCAGAAGCAATCTGAAGCGATCAAAGCTAAGTGCATTTTCGTTATTTTGTCCGTCCTTTATTTCACCTGAGGAAGACCTAAGAGGTCGAAACGCGTTGTTGTGTTGTCTTGTGACTCGTTTGTCCACGTTTCTCTGGGGGCTTTCAAAACAAAATATGTCAAAAATATAGTTTGCAATTTATGGATGCAAATATTCTCTAATCATATTCTTTCATGTCAAAGCTTGAAGATATTTCATTCCATCTTTTATCGCCCAGAATAACTCGTTCAGTATATTCGATTCACCAGCTTTGACCTATGACTTTTTTTTTGTAAGTCTAGAGAAACAGTCCAAATGGTTACAATTTATAATCATTTTTTTTTTTAATGTGGAAGTGATGGGAGGGGTTTAAGAAGAGAAGAAGGGGTTAGAGGAGAGGAGGGGGGTGGTGTTTATAATTTTGTTGACTTTTTATTGCTAATTACTATAGTGTAGCTATATATTCTTCCTACATTCAAATGCACATACATTTTTCACGCCTAAGCATACGTATGTATACAACACGTACATGAATATATAGAACTCCACACAGTTTAGACATGCACAAGTCTTACTCTCTTACTCATGCACTATTTTTTTTTTCGTCTAATATCACGATTAGTGGAAAGACGTCAAATAAATCACACACGCACCCACCCACCCACCCACCCACCACACACACACACACACAAAAAGACAAAAAAAAAAAGAGAAGAGGAGACAGCACAAACGGTGCTACGCTCACATGGTTTACAATCGCTCATTGCACCCCACCCCTCCTCCATCCACACACACACACACACACACCACACACACACCACACACACGTACCACACATACACAACACATCTGCATCTCCCCCATCCCCACCCCACCCCACCTCCCGCTCCCACCAACCCCCCCACTCAAACGTGTTGTTATAGCCCGTTCGCGCGGCTGAACAAGACAAGAAAGAGCGAGGTGTATATTATTTACCTGTCATGCTCTGGGGCACCTAGGTTGTGCGCGCGGGTGGTCGGGTCCTTTGGTCAGGTCTCCCTGGACTCAGGCTCCTGTGGCTGGTCGACGTCAGTGTCGTCCAGGGGATGGGCAGTGATCAGACGCCACTGCCCGTCAACCTCTGCGCGCGACGACCACCTTCACCCCCGTCACACTGCCACCCAGGTGCACGGCACTCACCCCTTCACCTCGCCAATCTTCTGTCTGAGAACGACACGAAAAGAACGGCTCCTAGCCATTATCCTTCATCCTCATCTTCCCCCTTATCTTCAACCCTCATCCTCATTCTCATCATTCATCGGCATTAAATTCTCTCTCTCTCTCTCGTTTCTCCTTATCCAAATATCTCTCTCCTCTCTGTTTTAAATGAACTCTTTGTTCTTCTCTATCTCTCTCTCTCATGTCCATCTCTCCCTCTCGCTCTCTCTCAAATTCTGTGGCTTCACGCGCCCTACTCTCATGTTTTGATCTCAGTTTCAATGTCTTCTCCACGTTTATGGTCTTGGTTTGATTCCGTCGGAGTCACGGGGGGGTATCGGCGAGTCTATGGGGCTGTAGTTGGATGGACGTGGTGGCGCAGGCCCTCTGGAGGGAGAGCTCACTCAGTCGTCGGCTCCGTGACTAAACAGTTGATTGTCATCAGTAGGGGGCTAAACAGGCCGTGATGTCCTGCGTAGGTTAGATCAGAACAGGCACCGCTTAACACCACCGAAGTGATTCGACGCAGTGCAGTGCCTCCTCCGGTGGGTTGCCTCTTGTCGAATTGACATCGACTGCTCCCTGTGGATTGCCGGTGCCGGGGCTGCGGCGGGCCGGGCTGGGCTGTGGGCTGTGGATGGGGGATCGGAATGAGCGGCAGGGGGTGCAATGCCACTGAGGTGCCACAGAGGAGGGGACAGCAAAAATATAAAAGAAAAGAAAAACAAATAAAAACTAAGAAAAGCGAAAGAAAGAAAGAAAAGAAAGAAGTAAAGAAGCTTAGAAACAAAGGAAGGAAACGAAGACCGTTAATGTATCAACATGTATCAACGGCAGGTTTTGGGTTGGTCTGACTCACGTGTTGGCGATCTCTCTCTCTCGGTCTCTCTCTCTCTCTCTCTCTCTCATCTCTCTCTCTCTCTCTCTCTCTCTCTCCATCTCCCGCCCCCCCTCCCTCTTCTCCTTCTCCCTTATGCACAGGCAGAAAGATGAAGGGCAAGGAAAGGGAGGGGTGGGTGTGGTGAACACATCAGGGGGGGAGAGGGGTGTGCGTATCTTGTGTGCCATGACGACACTACCCGTAACTTGGTTTCGAAAAACACGATAGTGACTGTCCTTATCCCACCCCTCCCTCGTCCTTAGAGAGACAGCATCCTGTAGTACCGCCCATACTTCTAATGTGCTGTATCACAGCGCTTTGACGTCAAATTGTGATGTCTTATTTTGAAGTGACCTACATGATGCATCCGTTTTGGATTTTCCCCCGCAATTACCATCTATTTCCCTCAGCTCTGCGACACGTTAAACTGTTCATACTATGGTATGCAATCATACACGCATATGCGACTTCACGCACGACCACACTTTCCACTTTCCTTGGGAACAGGGCGTTACACATTCGATTCTCTCTTGCCACGGCAAGAGAGAACAAGAGGTAGTTTGTGCACCACTTACACACATGAAAAATTCAGATGCGCAGAGAGAGAGAGAGGGAGAGAGAGCGAGAGAGAGAGAGAGAGAGAGCATGATGGATCAGTCATACTATCTTATCCCAGTAAACAAGTGGGGTAGTTTTCGGTCCCATAAGGAAACCTAACACAGAGTAACTTTTATTCAAGACTGGCACAGCCTTTTAAACTTGAATAAAGTCAGACAAATACAAAGACGAACAATCTAATAGTGGGGGGAAACAAGCGCAGGTCAACAACTCAACTGTCTTCATAGTAAATGTTCCTTTACTACTCTTCACTGGCTGCTTCGGGGGTGCTATTGGATTCTTTTTTTGCACCCTTGGTGTGAGAACACCATGGTATTATGGACTGTGGTGTGTCTCTATTTGACGCCAGGAGCGCAGATACAGCCAGCCGTGTCTCCCTGATGAGTTCCGACCCAGCGGACGAAAGGCCCCGGAGCAGGCAATACAAATATATCTGCCTTTAAAAGGGATTGCGATGGTTCCCTTATGCAGCCAGTGAAGAGTTTTCATATCTGTACTATATTTTCTTAATTTCATGTTCCCAGTTTTTACATCTTCAACCTCCTGCCCCCCCCCCCCCCCCCCCCCCCCCCCCCTCCTCCCCTCCCTAAGTTCAAAGTTTTGCCAAGTCATTACTATGAAGACAATTTAGTTGTGGCCTGCGCTTGTTTTCCCCCCCACTATTAGATTGTTCGTCTTTGTATTTGTCTGACTTTATTCAAGTTTAAAAGGCTGTGCCAGTCTTGAATAAAAGTTACTCTGTGTTAGGTTTCCTTATGGGAGCAAAAACTACCCCACGTGTTTACTGTTTATACTGTTCCCTGCCTCATTTCATTTTCCAATTTCGTTTTGATTAAATCGAGGTTATTTGTATTTGTTTCTGTCTGTCTTTGTTTGTGTTTTTTTGATCTCCCTTGCATCCTTGGGTGGATCCTCAAGCGTAGGCTCAAAGATTGCCCCCTACATTTCTATACTATTTGCATAATATCTGTAGTTTTTTCAGCAACTTTTTTTCCTCCCCACACTTTCGCTTGGTTTCCTTTACTGCTCTTCGCTGGCTGCTTCGGGAGTGCTATTGGATTCTTTTTTGCACCCTTGGTGGTGAGAACACCATGGTATTATGGACTGTGTGTGTGTCTCTATTTGACGCCAGGAACGCAGATACAGCCAGCTGTGTCTCCCCCCGATCAGTTTCGACTTAGGAGACGAAAGGCCTCCAGCAGGCAGTATAAATATATCTGCCTTTAAAAAGGATTGCGATGGTTCCCTTATGCAGCCAGTGAAAAGTTTTCATATCTGTACTATGTTTTCTTAATTTTTTATTTCCCAATTTTTACATCTTCAACCTCCTGTCCACCACCCTCCTTTCAAAATTCAAAGTTCTACCAAGTCATTATTATGAAGACAATTTAGTTGTTGGCCATCGGTTGTTTTCCACCCACTATTAGATTGTTCGTCTTTGTGTTTTGTCTGACTTTATTCAAGTTTAAAAGGCTGTGCCAGTCTTGAATGAAAGTTATTCCGTGTTAGGTTTCCTTATGGGAACAAAAACTACCCCACTTATATACTGTTCCGTGCCTCATTTCATTTCCAATTTTATCTTATTCCAGGATAGCTGTTAGAAGCCTTCTTCTTACCTAGTCCGATTGACACCATTACACCCACCACCTGATCAACCACCTGCGTATCCCCAAATCATTAATCCCCCTTCCCCCACCTCACCCGACCCCAAGATGACTGAAGTGGTTCTCCTCGACTCGACGGACGAACACCAACAAATCATCCTGGCTGGCTAGAAGCCAGTGTCCCCCCCTTGACGGTCACTGTCTTAGGGCTAGGTGTGAGCGTGTGGTCTGCGACTTACCCATGGTCCAGGGTGACCAGCAGTCGGCTGGGCCTCCACGGGCAGGTCGTGGCCCGGCCGTGTAGCCACGTCTCCCGGATGATGGAGCCCCGCGTCCGGCCCTGTGAATTGGGACGACGTCACTGCCGCCCCAGGGCCGTGCCTCTGCATGACGTGTTTTCCTGTCACACGTGCAGTCACCATGGTGACGATGCTGACTATGATGATGATGATAACTATGATGATGACTGTGATGATGATGACGAATGAAGATGATGGTGACGAAGAAGAAGATCATCATCACCATCGTCATACAATCACGCACTCTACAATATACAACGCAGCAACACAAGTAAGAACCAGAAGTCTCGGGACGAAAAAGCTTGTATCATTATCCATGGAGTGATCAAAACAAAACAAAACAAAGCTAAACAAACAAAAACACACACACAACATCAGATCAAAAAACAAACAAACACGGCGTTGAAAACAATGACTGAAAGAAGAGCAGACACCAGCTGGCGATGGCAAACAAGGTGTCACGATTTACGCCAATACACTGCACTGGGGGCCGAGGGTACACAGGTCTACTGACGTCACGCACAAACTCATCAGTCACAACTTAATCACACCCATGTCACGTGCGTACCATAGCCTTCACACAGAGATACGTGTCACTTCCGTACGACGGCATTTTCTCAGAGACCAGTCACGTCCGTACAACAACTTTTACACAGAGACATGTCACGTCCGTTCAATAGCCTATACACAGAAACATGTCACGTCCGTTCAATAGCCTATAGACATGTCCCATCCGTACAAACAGCCTATACACAGAAACATGTCATGTCCGTTCAATAGCCTATAGACAGAGACATGTCCCATCCGTACAACAGCCTATAACACAGATACATGTCACGTCCGTACAATAGCCTATATACACAGATACATGTCACGTCCGTACAATAGCCTATACACACAGACAGCCCTGATATGGCCCTTTGCGGTCGGCTGGGCTATAAGCAACATTATCTATCTTATCTTATACACACAGACATGTCACGTCTATACAATGGCCTTTTCATAGACACATGTCACCATCCATAGAGACAGAAGATATACACAGAGACATGTCACGTGTCCGTACAAGAAGACTATACACAGAGACATGTCACCATCCGTACAGAAGACTATACACAGAGACATGTCCCCGTCCGTACAGAAGACTATACACAGAGACATGTCACCATCCGTACAGAAGTCTATACACAAAGACATGTCACCGTCCGTACAGAAGACTATACACAGAGACATGTCACCACCCGTACAGAAGACTACACACAAAGCATGTCACCGTCCGTACAGAAGACTATACACAAAGACATGTCACCGTCCGTACAGAAGACTATACACAGAGACATGTCACTGTACGTACAACAGCCTATTTCACAAAGACATGTCACGCACGTGCATTTACGGACGGTTGGTGTGTATTCTCTGTGTATATCTGTTTAGTCCTTCTGTACGGACGGTGACATGTCTTTGTGTATAGACTTCTGTACGGATGGTGACATGTCTCTGTGTATAGTCTTCTGTACGGACGGTGACATGTCTCTGTGTATAGTCTTCTGTACGGACGGTGACATGTCTCTGTGTATAGTCTTCTGTACGGACGGTGACATGTCTCTGTGTATAGGTCTTCTGTACGGATGGTGACATGTGTCTAGAAAAGGTCATTGAAAATGTTTTTTGTGTATTGTATAGACAGACGTGACATGTCTGTGTAGATAGTATTGTATAGACGTGACATGTCTGTGTGTATAAGTAAGGTAATGTTGCTTATAGCCCAGCCGACCGCAAAGGGGCCATATCAGGGCTGCTGTCTGTGTGTATAGGCTATTGTACGGACGTGACATGTATCTGTGTATATAGGCTATTGTACGGACGTGACATGTATCTGTGTATAGGCTGTTGTACGGATGGGACATGTCTCTGTCTATAGGCTATTGAACAGACATGACATGTTTCTGTGTATAGGCTGTTGTACGGATGGGACATGTCTATAGGCTATTGAACGGACGTGACATGTTTCTGTGTATAGGCTATTGAACGGACGTGACATGTCTCTGTGTAAAAGTTGTTGTACGGACGTGACTGGTCTCTGAGAAAAAAGCCGTCGTACGGAAGTGACACGTATCTCTGTGTGAAGGCTATGGTACGCACGTGACATGGGTGTGATTAAGTTGTGACTGATGATTTTGTGCGTGACGTCAGTAGACCTGTGTACCCTCGGCCCCAGTGCAGTGTATTGGCGTAAATCGTGACACCTTGTTTGCCATCGCCAGCTGGTGTCTGCTCTTCTTTCAGTCATTGTTTTCAACGCCGTGTTGTTTGTTTTTTGATCTGTTGTTGTTGTGTGTTTTTGTTTGTTTAGCTTTGTTTGTTTGTTTTGATCACTCCATGGATAATGATACAAGCTTTTTCGTCCCGAGACTTCTGGTTCTTACTTGTGTTGCTGCGTTGTATATTGTAGAGTGCGTGATTGTATGACGATGGTGATGATGATCTTCTTCTTCGTCACCATCATCTTCATTCGTCATCATCATCACAGTCATCATCATAGTTATTCATCATCATAGTCAGCATCGTCACCATGGTGACTGCACGTGTGACAGGAAAAACACGTCATGCAGAGGCACGGCCCTGGGGCGGGCAGTGACGTCGTCCCAATTTCAAGGGCCGGACGCGGGGCTCCATCATCCGGGAGACGTGGCTACACGGCCGGGCCACGACCTGCCCGTGGGAGGCCCAGCCGACTGCTGTTCACCCTGGACCATGGTAAGTCGCAGACCACGCTCACACCTAGCCCTAAGACAGTGACCGTCAAGGGGCGGACAACTGCTTCTAGCCAGCAGCCAGGATGATTTGTTGGTGTTCGTCCGTCGAGTCGACGAGAACCACTTCAGTCATCTTGGGGTCGAGGGGGAATAAAGGGGGGAAGGGGATTAATGATTTGGGGATACGCAGGTTGTTGATCAGGTGGTGGGTGTAATGTAGTGGTGGGTGTCAATCGACTAGGTAAGAAGAAGCTTCTAACAGCTATCCTGGAATAAGATAAATTGGAAATGAAATGAGGCACGGAACAGTATATAAGTGGGGTAGTTTTTGTTCCCATAAGGAAACCTAACACGGAATAACTTTCATTCAAGACTGGGCACAGCCTTTTAAACTTGAATAAAGTCAGACAAACACAAAGACGAACACTCTAATAGTGGTGGAAAACAACCGCCAGTGGCCAACAACTAAATTGTCTTCATAATATGACTTGTAGAACTTTTGAATTTGAAGGAGGGTGTGGACAGGAGGTTGAAGATGTAAAAATTGGGAACATAAAATTACAAAAAACATAGTCACAGATATTAAAACACTTTTCACTGGCTGCATAAGGGAACCATCGCAATCCTTTTTTAAAGGCAGATATATTTATGCCTGCTGAGGCCTTTTCGTCTTCCTGGGTCGGAAACTGATCAGGGAGACACAGCTGGCTGTATCTGCGTTTCCTGCGTCAAATAGAGACACAGCACAGTCCATATACCGTGGTGTTCTCACCACCAAGGGTGCAAAAAAGAATCCAATAGCACCCCCCAAGCAGCCAGCGAAGAGTAGTAAAGGAAACCAAACGAAAGTGTGGGGAGAAAAAAAGTTGCTGAAAAACTACAGATATTATGCAAATAGTATAAAATGTAGGGGGCAATCTTTGAGCCTACGCTTGAGGATCCACCCAAGGATGCAAGGGAGATCAAAAGACAAAACACAAAGACAGACAGAAACAAATACAAATAACCTCGATTTAATCAAAACGAAAATTGGAAATGACATGAGGCAGGGAAACAGTAAACATAAACAGTAAACAAGTGGGTATTTTTTGCTCCCATAAGGAAACCTAAACACAGAGTAACTTTTATTCAAGACTGGCACAGCCTTTAAACTTGAATAAAGTCAGAACAAATACAAAGACGAACAATCTATATAGTGGGGGGAAAAACAAGCGCAGGGGGGCCAACTTGAACTAAATGTCCCCTTCATAGTAATGGACTTGGCAACAACTTTGAACTTAGGAGGGGGGAGGGGGGGGGGGGGGGGGGGGGGGGGGGGGGGGGGGGGGGGGGGCGGAGGTTGAAGATGTAAAAACTGGGAACATGAAATTAAGAAAATATGATGAAAACTCTTTCACTGGCTGCATAAGGGAACCATCGCAATCCCTTTTAAAGGCAGATATATTTGTATTGCCTGCTCCGAGGCCTTTCGTCCGCTGGGTCGGAACTCATCAGGGAGACACGGCTGGCTGTATCTGCGCTCCTGGGGCGTCAAATAGAGCACACCACAGTCCATCCTAATACCATGGTGTTCTCACCACCAAAGGTTGCAAAAAAAGAACGCCATAGCACCCCCGAAGGCAGCCAGTGAAGAGTAGTCAAAGGAACATTACTATGAAGGCCAGTTTGGTTGTTGACTCTTGCGCTCTGTTTTGCGCCCCATCCACTATTAGAGTGTTCGTCTTGTATTTGTCTCTGACTTTTGGTTATTCAAGTTTAAAAGTGTATGCCAGACTTGAATGAAATTACTCTGTGTTAGGTGTCTCTTATTGGACCAAAGACTACCCCCAACTTGTTTATACGCTGTGATAAATNATTGAATATACATTTCCTACCTTACGTCTGTATCTGTCTATCACTTAAAAAGGTTTTAAGTAATTGTACATACACCCCGAGAGACCTATTAACTTCATTTGTTCAGAAGTTTTGAGTGCCAGACTTGGTCATATGCCTTGCTAATGTCAAAAAACGTGGCAAGTACACATTTTTTTCCTACGGGCGAATTGATGTTTTACCGTGTTTTGTATTTTTACAAGATGGTCAACTGTAGATCTACCCTTTCTAAAGCCAGCCGTGTTGGTCTTGTATTATCCCATTTTTTTCACAATAATGTGCGTGGGTGTGTGTCGTGTGTGTGTGTGTAGTGAGGAGGAGAGGGTAGGTTGGGATGGGGGATGAAGAGTGGGAGAGGGATGGCACTGTAACGTTGAATTAACTGTTACGTTAGGCGGGCTGGAATATCAACTGTGTGTGCGTGCGTGCGTGGCGTGGGCGTGCGTGCGTGTGTTGTGGTGTGTGTGTGTGCGTGCGTGGTATGTGTGGTGTTTGAGGAAAGGCCAGAAAGGGCGGCGACCGGTCTGTAACTGGGTTTTTCTCATTCAGTAAAGCACACTACCTTCAGCGGGTAAAAAGAAAAGAAAGAAAAAGAGGAATGTTAAGTTTTGTATTAAGTGTGTGTGTGTGTGTGTGTGTGTGGTGTGTGTGTGTGTGTGTGGTGTGTTGATGGATGATGTGACATTAGAAGTAGGATGACAGGTTACACTTTCTGATTTACTCTTCATTTCGCGAGTGAACTACCCACACTGAAATGAGCAGACCGACCGAGAAACAAAACAAAGCAAGAATAAAAACAAAAACAAAAAAAAATCACCCGTGTTCAGCTCTGCATTAACGCGCTTTCAGAAGTTTTCTTTTAACCATGCGTGTAGACGAGTGGCAAAGAGGGAACTTTCCGTCTAGACACTTTGGCCTCCCCTCTTCTCGCTACCCCCCCCCCCCCCTCCCCCCCCCGGTCTCCTTCTCTTTTCTGCTTCCCTCCCCTTCTCCTTTCCAACTCCTCCTGGACAACTCTCGAGCTCAAACCCCGCAGGGTGGGTGGGTGAGACCGAAGATGGTGCGCCGTAGGGCGTACTGTCTTTGGTGGTGAGACCCCGTGGGCTCAATGACGGTCTCGTGCCATCGCCACAGCCTTTCCTTCTGTCCCGGTCCTGGTCGTATGCAGCAGGTGTCACCGCTTGATTCTCATCCAAAAGAGCTTTTTTTCGGAAAAATATATGGATCTAGTTGCAAAGTGAAACGACTGCAGGCGGAAATCTAAACAAATCTTAAATAAATGTCAGCGACCCGCCCAGAGAAACGTGGACAAACGAGTCACAAGACAAACCACAACGCGTTTCGACCTCTTAGGTCTTCTTCAGGTGCAACAAACATGAAAACAAATAACGAAAATGCACTTAGCTTTGAAGCGATCGAAGTGATCGTTTGTCCACGTTTCTCTGGGCGGTTCGCTGACATTTATTTAAGATTTGACAAAATATATGGGTTAACTATCAGAAACAAAAGCAATCGTCCTCCAAAGGGAAGAAAACATCTATTGGCTCTGTCCAGTTGCCAAAGATGGTATATGGGTATAGTTTCATCTACTGGTTTGGCATTTTTTCTTTATGCCGTTGATGACACGTCTTCGACAGCCCCAAAAGGATGTCTATGGAATTCTTTTTATATTTCCTTCAGTTTTTTTTGGGGTGGGGTGCAGGGGAGGGGGGGGGGGGGGGGGGGGGGGGGGAGTTGCCCAACACTTTTCAAGTTGTTTGATTACCAGAGTCGGTACCACGTAAACCTACGGTTCAGAGGTTTGAAGACTGATAACACTGTGCTGTTGTTCAAAGGGTTTGTCGCTTTGCTGTTGATTAAACGTCCACAAAACATCAGACAGGGTGAAAAGTGGAAACCCGTTCGTGCTCTTGCGCCACAAGGGAATATCTTTTAGAAATCCGAACCCATGAACAGCATGTCAAATATTGGCTAAAGTTTACCATGATGCAAGAGAATCGTATTCCTCCTAAAGCACAGAAATAGACCGTTACTGTTGGAGTGAAAATAACTGGGTGTCCTGCAATTGTTTGTTTATTTTTTCCCAAATGGTGCAGAAGCGGATTTGGCTGCCTTTGTGGAAAATGTACATAGATTTCTGCACACGCTTTGAAACAGGAAGTTATGTGACTTGTTATTTGGAAGACTTGGGGACGTGGATGGATGGATGGAGGGTGGGGGGGTTGGGGGGGGGGGGGGGGGGGGGGGCAGCGCGATGTAGTGTCTCGTAATACCCCCATTTCACTGAATCACGATTTTCCTCGACCAAGAAGATCATTGCCGATCGCTTGGGACTACGCTCGAGCGGCTACCATCGGCAAGAAAATGGTCATTTTCGACAAAAGTACGCTCCGTTTATGCTCAAGTTACGCTCTGTATGATTAAGATACGCTGTAGTTACGTGCATAGTACGATGTGATGCCGATTTGTTCCAGCTCAAACTAGGAACCATTCCCGTTCTTTGCCGATTCAACAGGCGCCACTTGGGCTCTAGCTACGCTCCAGGCACGCTCACTGCCGACCCACCTACGACTAATGCCACTCTCTTCCCGTTCACTGACGTTCACTGGCGAAGCGATGCCGCTGTAAACACGATCATACCAATCTAGATACGATTCAATACAATGTACTAACGCTCATGCCGCTGGAGGTACGACACACATACGCTCTAGACGGCGAAAATTCTCCCCCATTTCGCCTGATCGGTGCCGCTGTGTCAATTTTTTGCCTCACACTAGAGGGAGAAACATGGATCCTCAGCATGGTGTTCTTCACATGCTCCTGGTTCTTCAGCAACAGGCCATTGTCCACCAACAACATATCATGGTACAGATGATGCGGAGAAACAGAAGAAAAAGGCGCAAGGCTTACTGGATAAGGCCATGGCTCTGCAGACAGGAGACTTCAGTTTGGACAATATGACACTCTTATGGCAGAAATGAGAGTAAAAGATACCTCATCATTCTTCACTACCTGAGAATGCCTCTTGAAATGTTTGATGAGTTGCTCTAGAGACTTACCGCAAGAATTTCCAAGCAAAACACCGACTTCAGACAGGCCTTGGAACCAGGATTGAAGCTGGCAGTTACCATCAGGCACCTGGCATCCGGGGACAAGTACCCATCTCTCTCATATGACTTAACGGTATCACGCCACACCATTGCGAACTTCCTCCCTGAGGTGTGTCGCGCCACTGTGGTGGACTACAAAGATGAAGTCATCCCATGTCCTTCTTCACCACGGGCATGGAAGGACATTGCTAGGTATTTTGAAAGGAAGTGGAACATGCCCCATGCAGTTGGAGCTTTGGATGGGAAACACGTCGCCATTCGGAAACCTCCAGGTTCTGGATCACTGTACCACAACTACAGTGGGTTTTTTCCCGATTGTTTTGTTAGCACTGGCTGATGCTAACTACTAATTCCTGTGGATCGACTGTGGTAGCATGGGTCACTTGTCAGATGTTCAAATCTTTAATGCCTCAGAGCTGAAAGAATGTATTGAGGATGCATCAATTGTTTCCCAGATTCTGAACCTATGATAAATGATGACAGGGATATGCCATACTTCATCCTCGGAGATGATGTATTTGCTCTGCGTACATACTTGATGAAGCCTTACTGTAAAAGAGGCATGACAGATCAGGAGCTCATCACCAACTACAGACTGTGCCTTGGAAGACGTGTGGTGGAGAATGCCTTTGGCATTCTTGCCAGCAGGTGGCAGGCACTGCTAACTACTCTCCAGCAGGGACCAGAAGTTGTCAGGGACATAGAAGCAGCTGTCTGCCTCCACAACATCATGAGGGTGAAGTATCCTGCTCTACTACAGAATGCAGAAGTGGATGGAGAAGATGTTCAGCACAACCTCATTCCTGGCCAATGGAGAGTAAATGCTAACATGCATGACCTCCACACAGTTGTCGGACCAAACAGGGACACTGTAGAAGCCAAGAGACAGTGGGAATACCTGAGATTATGCTTCAAAGTCCAGCTGGACCTGTGGAATGGCAAGATGCAATGATTCATCTCGGAAACACCTAGAGAGACTATAATTGCACCGTTCATGTCATGTTTTACATTGTACTCCATTTAGTTTACTTTATTGTAATACGATGTAAATGTTCCAAGTTAGGGTTCGAATCCCATCAGAGTCATGTGGGTTTTTCTGCCCCGACCGGCTCCTACCCAGAGTTGAGTTTGCTGCGGACTCAGTTGGGAAGACTGGGACCACACAGTCGAGTTTCATCCACTTAATGGATGCGTTTCTGAGAGTGTTGCTCAAATTTCCTGACCAACACTGCAGGTGCCTGTATCTCTCGGGCCTGATTGACGCCGGGATATATTATGAAAGGAAGCGTAGAGTACAGCCCTGTCATGTAGTCTCAGACCGAAATGGAAATCCGTAGCATCATCTTAATCATCCTCATTGTCATCGATCAGCATTAAAAAAAAGTCTCAAATTCTGTGGCCCTTCATGCCCTGCTCTCATGGTGACCTCAATTTCGATGTCCTCTCCACGTCTGTGGCCTTGGTTTTGATTCCGTCGGGGTCACCGGTATCGGCGAGTCCATGGGGGGGCTGTCGTTGGACGGACGTGGTGGCGCCCTCCGGAGGGAGAGTTCACTCACGCGGCTCCGCGACTAAGCAATTATTGTCGTCAGTAGGGGGACTTAGTAGGTGGTGTCCTGCGTATGTTAGCTCAGACCAGGCGCCACTGAAACCACCTAAGTGACTCGGCAGCAGTGCAGTGTCTCCTCTCGGTGGGTTGCCTCTTACCGACTTGACATTGACTGCTCCCTGCGGATTGCCAGTGCCGGGGCTGCGGCGGGGCCGTTTTGAAACTTTATTTATTTGTGAAGACATACATTATGTTCATGTGTAATTTAAAGGTAATCATAAAAAAGACTGAAATATTGTCGTGCTGTAATAAAATGATGGAATAAATTGTGGCGCTGAAACACTTCGTAATCAGTATTTGATCACGTATTTTGTGTGAGTGGGAAATATATAAATATACAACATTGTTTTTGTCGTTGTCAGCTCACTCTGTTTATTCGTTACTGTCATTTACTCACAGTCATAATAGATAATAGTCATTAAATAACATAAAGAAATTTATATGGATACTATGCTCTTCATTTATTGTATATAAACCGTATGTATGCGAAACATCTTTATTCGTCATACATTTTCTTACAAGTGAAAAGTAAACTAAAATGTTATTACAAGTATTTTTTATTTATCATAACATGCATATTTCAAGTCCAAAGTAAACTAAAGTTTAATGTGTTTATAACGAATCATCAGTAAAACTTTTTGATTTCGTTATCATAACACCTGTTCATTACAGACTTTTATTTATGACTAATAAGCAAGTCAATTGGTAAATGTATTTTAATCATGGCAAATCATCAGTACACGCAAAACAAATTTATTACAGTTTATTGCAAGATATGAAAAAAAATAAAGTCAACAGAAGTGTCTCCATGCACTATTCCTGGTCATCATGTGTCTCTGGATCGGCGTCCCAAGATTCCTGAGGCTGGTCATGCAGCTGCGAGTCGTTGCCAACTCCAAACGCTCGGCAAACACTGCTGAGGTTGATGTATGGTGTGCCACTGGAACTGTCTGTACTTGGTCTTGGTGTGGACGTAGTTGGACACTTGCTGGATCTTGCTGGCTGTTGTTGTTGTTGCTGCTGCTCTGGCCTGCAGATTTGCTGTCCAGAAACAGCTGCTGCACCCATCCTGCTTCCTGGGACCCCCACACAGACACAGTCGGGCCTTGAGGTTGATGAGGCCGCTGACCGGGTGGTGGCTGCCAACCCTGTTGCATGCACTGCTGTTGATGCTGCAGCTGCTGCTGGGGGCTGTTGCTGCTGAAGCTGCTGCTGTTCCTCGCGCCGGTCCTGCTCCTCTGTGTAGAGTCGCAGGCAGGCCCAAATGTCCCTTTGTGCTCTTCTGTATAAATCCCTTGGCAACTGATGCAGGCAGCTGGACACCCATTCGCAGAAGTTGTGACACTCTCGGTCACCTGAGGAGGCAGGTCTGAACTGCTGCAGAAGCTGTTGTGAGAGTGTCAACAGGTGGGTTTGCTTCTCTGTGGATGAAGCCAGGGAAAATATTAGCTCATGCTCACTTGCTATGCGTGAAGTCTTGGGCCTGGAGACTGTGGTGGTGGATGGTGTTGTGCTGGTTGGCATGTGGCCAGGATCATGCAGGGCGTGTGGGGACCCTGGCATGTCTTCTGTCTGTCCAACATCTGTGGCTTCAGTAGGTGGAGTTGACAATGTGGCTGGTGCTGTTGCTGCTGTAACTGTGGCTGTGGCTATTGTGGCTGCTGTGGCTGTGGCCTTGGCTGGTATCTTTCCCTTGAAGCCAACCAGGTTTCTGCGCTTGACCTCCACAATGTGTGGGACGAGGAACTGGACGCTGTCATAGATCCAGGGATCGCGCTCTGTGAATTCCTCATCACCTTGGCCGGACTTGGTCCTTCGGAGGCGGCTCAACCTCGTACGTATGCTGTCATACCAGGTCTGTATCTCGCTCACACTCTTGCCCATCTTCTCAGCCTGGTCTTGCCATAGTTTGTCCTTCACAGCCTTGTTCATCCAGTCTCTGATTTTTTTTTGTTATGGAGGCACTCGTGAGCAGAAACAAATT
>JADBJO010008025.1:37500-40000 GCA_016801955.1 Conus betulinus
TTGTCGAGCAACAATGAAAACGTGATAACGGATCTAGCAAAATTCCGATCGAAAGCCATACACAGTAGAGAGAGAGAGAGAAAAAAAGACAATTGAAAGAAACAATTAGTGATGTATTTTAATCCTTGAAATGTTTGTCAGGATGACCCCGCCGTCGTGTGCCTGTATATGCGTGAGTGTGAGTGTGTGATGAGGAAACGGGAGCCGGGCGTTGGGGGTGGGGGGAGGGGGTGGGAGGGAGGGAGGAAGCTGTTGGAACGAGTTGCGGGCGAGGGGTGGTGGCGGAAGAGAGAAGTGAGGGGGTGAGGTGAGCGATTGATTTTCACTTGAGTTATGTTCAAAAACATGCCCCCATGTCTGAAGGGCTTAATAGCTGAACGGACAATAAGACATTTGTCACTGTCAATGCCATTGTCAATCACTCACTAACACACAGTCATCCACTTCTTACTCCCCCACCACCCCCCCACCCATCACGCGCACACACACAGACACATTTGCCCATGCACACACACACAAACACGCACGCACGCACACACTTCTATATTAATGGACATAGGTGCCCGTTTTGCTAAAGCAAACACCAACCTACGGCACAATAAAGTATGTCCATTATTTAAAACGTTCATGTGTTTGTACCTTCTGATAATAAATAACATCGTGCACAAGTACAGTTTGCTTAAAAGACAACGATCTTTACGCTTCAGCGGAACAAGCATGCTTTTTGCTTTTCTTTCTTTCTTTTTTCTCTCTTTTTTCTTTCTTCTTTTTTTTTCTTTTTCTCTGATTCTTTCTTCTTCTTCTTTTCTTCCTCTTCTTCTTTTTTTTTTTTTTTTTTTTTTTTTGGCTGTCCCATCGAAATTGAGGTCACCATGAAGGCAAGGCATGAAGGGCCACAGAATTTGAGACATTCATTTTACTTTTATGCTGATCGAGAGAATGAGGATGATTTTTTTTTTTTTTTTTTTTTTTTTGCTTGCCCAACCTCTGCGCCACCTCAGAGGCAGTGCACCCACGCGCTCATTCCGACACCCCGTCCACAGCCACAGCCCGGTCGGCCCCGCCGCAGCCCGGCACCGGCAATCCACACAGAGAGAAGTCAATGTCAGGTCGTCAAGAGGCATCGCACCAGAGAGGAGACACTGCACTGCTGCCGAGTCACTTCGGCGGCGTTCAGTGGCGCCTGTCCTGATCTAACATACGCAGGACACCAGCTACTAAGCCCCTACTGACGACAATAATTGCTTAGTCGCGGAGCCGGCGTGAGTGAGCTTCCCTTCGGAGGGCGCCACCACGTCCGTCCAACGACAGCCCCCATGGACTCGCCGATACCGGTGACCCCAACGGAACCAAACCAAGGCCACAGACGTGGAGAGGACATCGAAATTGAGGTCACCATGAGAGCAGGGCTTGAAGGGCCACAGATTTGAGACATTCTTTTTTTTATGCTGATCGATGAGAATGAGGATTTTTTTTTTTTTTTTTTTTTTTTTTTTGTGCTGCCCCAACCTCTGCGCCACCTCAGAGGCAGTGTACTCACGCCGCTCATTCCGACACCCCGTCCACAGCCCACAGCCCGGTCAGCCCCGCCGCAGCCCCGGCACCGGCAATCCACAGGGTACAGTCAATTGCCCAAGTCGTCAAGAGGCAACCCACCACCGGAGGAGACACTGCACTGCTGCCGAGTCACTTCGGTGGTGTTCGGTGGCGCCTTTTCTGATCTAATACATACGCAGGACACCACCTACTAAGCCCCCTACTGACGACAATAATTGCTTAGTCGCGGAGCCGGCGTGAGTGTGAGCTCTCCCTCCGGAGGGCGCCATCACGTCCGTCCATCGACAGCCCCCATGGACTCGCCGATACCGGTGACCCCGACGGAACCAAACCAAAGCCACAGACGTGGAGAGGACATTGAATTGAGGTCATCATGAAAGCAGGGCATGAAGGGCCACAGAATTTGATACTTTTTTTTTTAATGCTGATCGATGAGAATGAGGATGATTAAGATGATGCTAGGATTTCCATTTCGGTCTGAGACTACATGACAGGGCTGTACTCTACGCTTCCTTTCATAATATATCCCGGCGTCAACCAGGCCCGAGAGATACAGGCACCTGCAGTGTTGGTCAGGAAATTTGAGCAACACTCTCAGAAACGCATCCATTAAGTGGATGAAACTCGACTGTGAGGTCCCAGTCTTCCCAACTGAGTCCGCAGCAACTCAACTCTGGGTAGGAGCCGGTCGGGGCTGTGTGTGTGTGTGTGTGTGTGTGGAGATTGAGAGGAAGGGATGGTGGGGTAGAAGCCAGGTGTCTGTATTCTATTTCAAAATATGATTTCGAGGTTACTACTATCTCTCTCTCTCTCCCCCCCCCCCCCCCCCCCTCTCTCTCTCTCTCGGTCTCGGTGTGTGTGTGTGTGTGTGTGTGTGTGTGTGTGTGTGTGTGTGTGTGTGTTTTGAAGATGGGTGAAAGAAACCCTGTTCTTGCATGCTTGA
>JADBJO010008025.1:45000-57500 GCA_016801955.1 Conus betulinus
GTATGTTTTTAACTGTGCTATTTTGAATGGATTATGTGGACAAAAACAATGCTGCAATGACATCTTCGCCTTATCACGTGTGTGTTGCTTCTGTCTGTTGGTATTGCTGCGTCGAACGTTGAGCGTTTAAAAACGACTCCGGTCGTTTGTCAGTCTTCATGAAACTATAATAGAAGGATGCAGTGAAGAAGTTCACACACACACACACACACACACACACACACACACACACACACACACACACACACACAGAAGTATAAATAGAAATTGAGAGATGACGAAAAGATGATTTTAAGAGATGCTTCAGTGGTAGTGATATACTGGTTAGAATGAACTTGCCGCTGAATTTACTGGACCATGACACATCTAATGCTTTATCATCGTTCATAGCCTGTTGGAGTCAGATTAGTTTGATGACGAATGTAGTCGAGCAAACAAAGAAGTTTGATATACAGTTCAGCCGTTTCAGAACAAAGGAGAAAGTGACGGGAATGAAATATGTTGCAACTCCTAAAAAAAATGTATGCAAGAAAGTCATTGACCAATCTGCAGATAATTGAAACAAACCCAAAAAAAAAGAAAAAGAAGAGAAAAAAAAAAATGAATCAGTATTTTGAATAAGTTGTCTGAGCAGCAGTCATAGGCTGGTAAAGCATGTGGAACAGACGTAATCACATCAAAAATGCTGAAGAAAAGTGGCAGATACGTCAGATGTTTTCCTGCTGAGTGGCATGATGTTTTTTTTTTAAGCTGGTAAAGCATGTGGAACAGTCGGAATCACATCCAAATGCTGAAGCAACAACAACACCAAACAGTGGCAGATACATATGATCTTTCTTACCGAGCTATAGAATATTTTTTCTAACATAAAGATCCATATACTACAGACCTGATCTAGGGTCATTATGGTTCCATTTTACAGGAAAGGAGACCCTGACACGTTGAAAGTTAATGGGATATCTCTTTGTTAAATGCAATTTCAAAATTATATAAATAGAGATGAATGTGTGAAAGGAAATGAATCGTATATTGGTTTCGTCGATCAACAAAAAGCCTGTGATTCAGATGTCTGTGACAAACTTTTAGAAACCATTAGAAATCAAGAGGTAAAAAGAAAACCACCCTCAGCGTTGTGGCCCCCGTATCAGTCTTTATTGACATGCATTTGAATCATTGGTTAGCTATCTGGATGTTTCGAGTGCCCACTTGGAGTCAAACAAGGATGCGACGAAAGTCCTGTGATTGTCAATGTTCGTCATATAATTAGCAGTTAAACGGGCAAAATGGGTAGGCATGGAGGTCAGTTACAACTAATCTCAAACTGAATTTCTATTGTACTTTTTTTTGTAGGTCGCTTTGCTCTGCTCACAGCATCACCATGTCATTTACATTGGTCAAACGTTTTGCAAGCTTGAAACCTGTGAGCAATCATTCAGACAAAACTAAGGTGACGGTGCTTAGAATAGGTGGGTTTCTTTGAAAACGTGAACGATGGTATTGTAACAGCTCTAAATGAGATAGTTGTATGTAGATAGTGCTATTTAGGTTTCAGTGTTGGAGTGAAGATTGTGAAAATTTGGAACGTCCGGGTACGAAGGGGAGACAAACATTTATTTCACTGATTTAATTTCAATTTTCCGTTCCATTTTCTGTGCTACTTCAGCTGCCTTTCTCCCACGCCACTCATTGTGGTCCCCAGTGTACCTGCCGTTTGGTACTTGAATTGAATAGATACAAAAAGACATGATGACACATGAAAAAGAGAGAAATCTTGAGCGCAGTTGGTGTTACCTGATTTGCTTGCTGCAAAATATTGGAAACGTTGTAGCTTTTTCGTGTTATTAGTCAAGCAGAGGTTGGTAGGTTTATATTTTCAGGAATGGTGTGAAACTATACGAGACGATTACAGAGAGCCTACGATAGCTGCAGATCCTTCAAACTTATCTTTGAATTAAAAAAGAAAGAAAGAAAGAAAGAAAATTAACAGCAACTATTGCGTGGAAACCAACTGTTTCCGAGTTGTGATTAAACAGGTGGGATTTAATGTTTCACCACTTAACACGGCTGTATTTCGACAGGCAATCAAAATAAGAAGTATCCGTTTTGTAAGACAAAGGTGGAGAATGAATCCTGTTTTTGACGAAGCGTTTCATGAGCACAGAGCAAAATTTCCAAGCGCATTTACGCTTGCAGTGCTCAGCACATTAAACGGGGACCTCGTGCATGATCTATCTGAATACATGTTCCGTGCAACCTACAGAAGGAAGGAAATGTGAGGTATGCACTCGGTATAATAAATGAAGCGTGGGCCTGCAACTTTCTGTTCGATCTCATTTGTCGGGTAAAGGTTCTCTAAATCATAAAGCACCTTGATCTCATTGGTCGCTTAAATGTTCTTTAAATTATAAAGTACATTTAGAACGTTAAATCGTCAGTGGTTAAAAAAAAATATTGCATGTGATGTTAATGTTCCAGTGGCGTAATTTACTCGAAGTCAATATCCTGTGTTAATTACGAGCCCCTGCCCTCCCTTTCCGCCCACCACTCCCCGCCTGACATACATATCCTTCAAACCACATCCGACCTCCACACCCAGTTTCTCAATATGTATTGTGCCCTTGGGCCGCGTTACGTCAAAATGTTCTCTCTCTCTCTCTCTCTCTCTCTCTCTCTCTCTCTCTCTCTCTCTCTCTCTCTCTCTCTCTCTCTCTCTCTCTCTCTCTGTCTGTGTGTGTGTGTGTGTGTTGTGTGTGTGTGTGTGGTTTAGGCAGCCTCATAAATCTTAACATAAATTCATCTTAAAATGCGTTCACGACACACAGGAACCAACGATCCATCATATTGACAGCACAAACACAGTCATCCGCATTTCTGTTTCACCATCGCCTTGAAAAAAAAAATCGTCATCACCATCATCATCATCATCATCATCGTCGTCGTCTCGTCGTCGTCGTCGTCATCATCATCATCATCATCATCATCATCATCATCATCATCATCATCATCAACAACAACAACAACAACAACAACAACAGCAACAACAACGACGACAAACAACGACGACAACAACAACGACATCAACAACATCATCATCATCATCATCATCATCATCATCATCATCATCATCATAATCATCATCATTAACAACAACAACAAACAGCAACAGCAGCAGCAACAGCAACAGCAAAAACGACCAGCAACAGCAACAGGAACAATGACGACAACTAGCACACAGCAGCAGCACCACCAGCAGCACCACCACCACCACCACCACCACCACCACCTACCTACTCGTTTAGTCCTGTATTGTCTACAGGGCTTTTTTCGCCGCACCATTCGGCAGAAGCTGACCTACGAGCGGTGCTCCAACCCGCGAGGATGTCTGATCATGCGCATCAGCCGGACCAAGTGCCAGTTCTGCCGCCTGCAGAAGTGTGTCGCCGTGGGAATGTCGCCCTCCGGTAAGAAGCGAAGAGTCTTCTTCCCCACCAAAAAGCCATCATCGGCGACAGTGTGGTTTTCATTTGATGGGACTTGTTTCCTTTCTGCTCTGTATTATGCGTCTTCCTTGGTTTGTTTTTATTTTGTACTCCCATTTCTTAAAGAGCAGGGAGTACTTCACAATGGGAAACGAAGAAATGCTCTGTGTGTGTGTGTGTGTGTGTGTGTGTGTGTGTGTGTGTGTGTGTGTGTGTGTGTGTGTCTGTCTGTCTGTCTGTCTGTCTGTGTGTCCCTCCGTGGTCAAAATGTGCTCCACTCGCTCCAGACAAAACGTCTGGACCGATCTTTCTGAAAATTTGTAGGTGTGCTCATTATGGGTCACAAATGATGCCCGATGTTTTATTTACCAGAATAGCCGTTCATAACGGGTATAAATGATAATTTTAAAAAAATCAAGTCCAATAAGGAAAAATAACTATCGCATTGTCGAGTTTTTTCTTCCATCAACGGGAAATTGTCTCCCCTGTCTGTCACTGTACTGGGAGTACGTTTATATGCTTTGCATCTCGTTTCTCCTTGTGGTCTTCGCTACGTCTTTCCTGCCTCGCCAGTGGCATTCAATTAAACTCCTCACACCGCTCCTCCCGACCCCGTTATTCGTAGCCCGCATCATCCAGGGCTCGTTCTGTGCGCTCCCTGAGCCAGCGCTGACTGACCTCTACCTACCTTGAGCTAGCAGCGTCAGCCTTGTCGTCGTGGGACAGCGCGCCAGAGGAGACTCTGCTCGGCTGCGGAGTCACTCCGAGTGGTGTTGTCCGCACTGGGTCACCCTTGTTTCAGTGCCTGGCCAGCTATGTCCAGTTTAGGAATATTCCCCTGTCCCAATATAAGCAAAAATGGAAGTCTGAAGTAGACACGCATTGCACGCGGATAACTGCAGGTGGGTTCGTCGTGAAGCTGCCTTTCAGACATAAGGAACTGGCTGTAGGTTTGACTCGAGAAAACCTCAAATCAACACAATCGTTCGGCTTTTTTTTACCTCACGCAGATGAGGTCAGAAAAAGTACGAGAAAACTACCAAATATCAAATGTTTTAAGCCATCGCTATCATAGACTCCATCGGTACAACGGTCCGTTATCATTCCACGCCCGTAATAACCTCCAGGGGCGGGTGAAAGAAAACAACAACAAACAAAAAAAAAAGACACTCCCTTCCTTAAGAATTCTCAGTGTATTCCCGAACGACAAACATATCAAACAATGTGGTACATGCATTTGAAGACAGAGCAACTGTGGACCCGATCCAGACCCCCCCCCCCCTTCCCCCCGCGACCCTCCCCCATCCCCCATCCCCCCCCCCCCCCCCCAACCCCACGTTTTAAAAACTACTCCCGTGAATGAATTGGGGCATTGTAGCGTATAGCCAGCCGACCGCAAAGGCCATATCAGGGCTGTCACGGCGTTGAAGTCAACTCACAAGCCATAAAAAGGACACTCTGTGAAGTGATATAGGCACATAGTCTGTCTCCCTGTTACATAAGACGGGTAAGTTTGTGCACGCGCCTGTGTTAACTCCATTGGGTGTTTCTGTACCGTGCCCCAAACCGGTCACGGTGGATTGGTTAAGAACAGAGTTCTCCATAGGGTGTTTCTGTACCATACCCCAAATCCCTCACTGTGGATTGGTTGAGGACAGAGTTCTCCATAGGTGTTTCTGTACCGTGCCCCAAATCCCTCACCGTGGATTGGTTAAGAACAGAGTTCTCCATGGGGTGTTTCTGTACCATGCCCCAAATCCCTCACTGTGGGTTGGGTTAAGAACAGTTATTCAAGGGGTGTTTCTGTACCATGCCCCAAATCCCTCACTGTGGATTGGTTAAGAACAGTTATTCAAGGGGTGTTTCTGTACCATGCCCCAAATCCCTCACTGTGGATTGGTAAGAACAGAGTTCTCCATGCGGTGTTTCTGTACCATGCCCCAAATCCCTCACTGTGGATTGGTTAAGAACAGAGAGTTCTCCATGGGGTGTTTCTGTACCGTGCCCCAAATCCCTCACCGTGGATTGGTTAAGAACAGAGTTCTCCATGCGCTGTTTCTGTACCGTGCCCCAAATCCCTCACCGTGGATTGGTTAAGAACAGAGTTCTCCATGCGCTGTTTCTCTGTACCGTGCCCCAAATCCATCACCGTGGATTGGTTAAGAACAGAGTTCTCCATGCGCTGTTTCTGTACCGTGCCCCAAATCCATCACTGTGGATTGGTTAAGAACAGAGTTCTCCATGCGCTGTTTCTGTACCTGCCCCAAATCCATCACCGTGGATGGTTAAGAACAGAGTTCTCCATGCGCTGTTTCTGTACCGTGCCCCAAATCCATCACTGTGGATTGGTTAAGAACAGAGTTCTCCATGCGCTGTTTCTGTACCGTGCCCCAAATCCCTCACCGTGGATTGGTTAAGAATAGAGTTCTCCATGCGCTGTTTCTGTACCGTGCCCCAAATCCCTCACCGTGGATTGGTTAAGAACAGAGTTCTCCATGCGCTGTTTCTGTACCGTGCCCCAAATCCCTCACCGTGGATTGGTTAAGAACAGAGTTCTCCATGCGCTGTTTCTGTACCGTGCCCCAAATCCCCTCACCGTGGATTGGTTAAGAACAGAGTTCTCCATGGGGTGTTTCTGTACTATGCCCCAAACCGCCCACCGTGGATTGATTAAGAACAGAGGTCTCCATGGGGTGTTTCTGTACCATGCACCAAATCGTTCACCGTATATTTTGTTAAGAACAGAGTTGCGGACACTCTGGCTCGTCTCTTGAACCCCCCTCTTCCCTAAAATTCAGGGACAGTCTGCTTGGGTTGATACGTTCGTCGTTTGAGACACACACATTTCAGGAAGTTTAAAGGAGTGGGGGGGCGAGGGAGGGGGGGGGGGGGGTGATGTTTGAAACAAAAGGGGGAGCTCGATCTGCATTTCACTCCTGGGGGTGGAGGAGAGTAAATATGAATGGAGGGGGGTGGAGAGATTTAGGGACGTGCTCTTTCCCCTCCACCAGGGATGATCTGGGGCGTGGTGTGATTACAGAACGTTACACTGGTGTGAACTGTGATTTCCTCTCGTAGCGGGGTACAAAGCGAAGCGGTGGTTGTTTCGCAGGCAAAACGCTATGGGGGGTGGGGGGGGGGGGTGGGGTGGGGGGGGCTCAGTTTAATTAGGAAAGAGCCCATCACTGGTACATCGCCATTAATGAAGTTTATCTAGAATCTTAAACAAAACCGTCAACATATAGAATAGATAAAAAAAAAGATTAACCCGCCATACAATACAACTGGACAACAACCCAACATCATCGACGCGCGTGTGCGCGCACACACACGCACGCACGCACACACGCGCACGCACGCACGCACGCGCACACACACACGCGCACACACACACACACACACTCTCTCTCTCTCTCTCTCTCTCTCTCTCTCTCTCTCTCTCCTCACCCCGGCCCCCCACCCCACCATAACCCACCCCCGTTTGTCTGTGTTCACTCTTGTACATTAGTTTTGTTGCATTTGGTATTATATTATATTTCAGGATTTGTATCTTTTTCTTTCTTTTCTTTTCTTTTGGCCCCGGAGGGCTGGATGTAAAAAAAGCAGTTATGTTTACTCCACTACCCTCTAAAAATAAAATTCGTTCGTTCGTTTATTCGTTCGTTCTCTCTCTCTCTCTCTCTCTCTCTCTCTCTCTCTCTCTCTCTCTCTCTCTCTCTCTCTCTCTCTCTCTCTCATCCTCACCGTGTACCGGCCAGGGGTCAAGCTGGGTCGCCGGCCCGTGAAGGACCGGCCCAACAAGCGGAACTTCGTCATCCTGCCGCAGAGCGCGTCGGGCAGGGTGGACATGGAGAAGCAGACCAAGCTGGAGCACATGGTGCTGTCCATCCACCAGGCCTACAAGTCGGCCATCGTCCTGCTGGACTCCATCACTGAGCACCTCAGGTTCAAAGCGGTGAGGGAAAGTTCCCGTGAGAGAGAGAGAGAGAGAGAGAGAGAGAGAGAGAGAGAGAGAGAGAGAGGGGTGGTGGTGGAGGAGAGAGTGTGTGTGTGTGTGTGTGTGTGTGTGTTGTTTGGTGTTGTATTGGGTCGTGAGAGTTAGTGTGGTTTGGTGTTGTGTGTGCGTGTGTGTGTGTGTGTGTTGGGGGGGGGGATGGTGGTGGTGGTGGGGTGGTGGTGGTGGTGGTGGTGGTGGTGGTGTGTGTGTGTGTGTGTGTGTGTGTGTGTGTGTGTGTGTGTGTGTGTGTGTGTGTGTGTGTGTGTGTGTGTGTGTGTGTGTGTGTGTGTGTGCGCGCGCGCGCGCGCGCTTAGTCGCCAGCTTAAAAAAAAGCTGGCTTGTTACAGTTCGTAATTAAAAAAAAAAAGGGGGAGGGAAGGGGTAAAAGAATTTCAAAAATGGAGACAAATGTTCCACAAGGGCTGAAAAAGAGTTGACGACAGTAAACACAGATTAAGAAGAGTCAAACCGAAAAACTAACTAAACTAAACTAAACTAAAGAAGAAGAAGAAGAAGAAGAACAGACTTAAGGACAGTAGTAAAAAAGAGAGGACGTTAGCAGCACAGAAATTCGAAAAGGCCGTGGTGGGGGCTATTTGTACTGAAGAAGTTCCTGGCGTCCCCACGAGGGCAGGGAGGGGCGGGGAGGGGGGGGGGGGGGGTTAGACTTGGAAACCCATTCGGTGACATTCAGAGACGAAGGAAAGTGGGGATTAGGGGGGTGAGTGGAGAAGTGGAAGGTGTGAAGGGGGGGGGGGGGGGGGGGGGGGGGGGATTGTTGTCTAGCACTACATTTTTTTTTCTGCACCACAACGACAACACTTTTAGTTGGGCAGTGAAGAGGGCAGATTTGATGTGGTCCACACGCCACAGTTAGGATTTTACACTACTTCACTGTTGTAATCCACGTCAGCGGTTTAAATTAAGGTCTACCGTAATTTTGAGCCAGTGGTTAATGCTAAGCCGATGACTGATCGAAAGAACAACCCCCCACCCCAACTATTTCCCTTGTGTGGGGGGAGGGGGGTGTGTGTGTGTGTGTGTGGGGGGGGGGGGGGGGTCCATCGATGACATCATACGCAGTCTCCAGATACATGACCTTCCCCTTAGCTGACGTCATGTTTCAGGCCTTTGCACTCACCCGTGACCCTTCCTTTGCGCTAGGTGGCTTCCCCCAAATAGTCCCTTTCCTTTGATTTAGTCTGCCTGCTTGGAGGCATCTCTCTTGTACCTTGATGGCCATGTGAAAGAAAATGAGGAGAATCAAGACACAATAAACGTTCTCAAAACAATCTCATCGCGCCAAGTCTATAAATACTCGGGGAGTTCTGAAGCAAAGACCTTGGCACATTCATTTTTGGTGTGCAGCATGTCGGGCGGGTGCCCGGAAGGAGCGGGCTCGCGAATTCAGACTCCATGCCCGAAGAGCTGGAATTCTGCGTTGACAACTGGTTCTCAATGATTCGACATGGACGAGAGTCTGGACATTGCTCTGACACGCTGGACAAGCCTTGAGGGTCTGGTCAGCTTAATAGTACTTGCCGATACGTTTTTTTTTTTTTTTTTTTTCACTCCTCGGGGCTAATCATAGTTTCAATGACGGCGTGCGTGGCCATTGCAGTTTTTGTGTTCACTGATATCATTACTTCGGTTCATTTCGTGCCCTGACCTACGTGATTGTTTACGGCGACAGAGAAAATCGAAACATACATCAGTTTGGCAGAGATTCTCATCACACGCTTCCTTTAGTTTGTGACCTCTATCTATTCAAGAACCACCACCACCACCACCACCCCCTTCCCACCCCCTACCACCCGCAACAACCCCCTTCGGTCCCCACCGTTCTGTTTGTATAAATGATGTGTGTATGTGCGTGCACAGACACTATTTATAAGTGTTGCGTGTGTGTGTGTGTGTGTGTGTGTGTGTGTGTGTGTGTGTGTGTGTGTGTGTGTCGGGGGGGGGGGGGGAGGAGGAGGGAGGTAGGTAGGTTGATCTGTGTTGCTCTTTTACCCTCTTTCCTATACACTTTCAAGTTTGTGTGTGTGTGTGTGTGTGGGGGGGGGGGGGGGGGTCGGTCTGTCTCTCTTTACGTTGTGTTCATGCGCACGCTTTGTGTGTGTGTATGTGTGTGTGTGTGTGTGTGTGTGTGTGTGTGTGTGTGTGTGTGTGTGTGTGTGTGTGTGTAGGCGGAGGGTGTTGTCAGAGAGAGAGAGCAGGGGAGGGGGAGGGGGGAGGGAGAGCAGATTGCAGTTTAGATGTGATCCTACAAATGACAGCTGTAAACCTCTTCCGGTTCAGATCTTAATTTAGATACGTGTCCAGTAATGCTTAACCCCGATGAAATATCAAGTTTTATCGTACGAAAACAAACAGAGAAACGAAGGAACCCCAAAACAAACTAATTGGTATTTAATCTTTGTAGGTCGTATGTAAAATATACGAGCAAGTAATTGAAAAGTGTATGTTTTATCTTATCGTTTAGTTGGTCTGTTGATTTTGTCTGTTGGTTTGTTTTGTTAGTGTCTTTTTTTAAGTGTTACTATGTGTGAGCGTAGCCTTTATTATTGTTTTTTTTTTATATTTATCAAGTCTTTGTCACATTCTCAGCTGTTGGTGCAGCAACACGGACGGAAATAGACATGTTCTAAGTTTCTCTCTGGCAGCTCGATTTCGGATTCAGTCATTTTTTTTTTAGAGGTAGGTGGAGGGCGGCGGGGGGGGGGGGGGGTCTGTTTATTTTAGAATGTATTCTTTCAAAACTGGCTGATCATCTTCTCTATAGTCTGATCGGTCATTTGCTGTAGTTCTTTCCCCTCCACCCGATTTCTTCCCCACCCCCATCTTATTTACCCTTGTCTCCACCCCACCCCCATCACCTACGTCTCCTGTGTTGAATCGTTTTTAGTTTTGCTTGCTCTTTTGATCTGCATTATCCTACGCAAAAAAGTTTCTAAATGTATTTATAGTCAAAAATCATCTGTGCGGAGACTTTGAATAAAATGAACCAAGTAACCACCAAATCTATACAGGGTTTTAGTTCAGTCGGTTGCTCGGTTGATTCTTTTTTTTTTTTTTCTCAGTTTCTGAAGGTGCAGTATCAGTGCCAGACCCTTTCTGGTAAGATGGTAATAATTACATCATGCCTGAAAGCGGGGTAAACAGACTTGTAAGTGTGTGTGTGTGTGTGTGTGTGTGTGTGTGTGTGTGTGTGTGTGTGTGTGTGTGTGTGTGTTGTTGTTGTGTTGTTGTTGTTATTGTTGATGTTGCTGTTGTTGTTGTTGTTGTTGTTGTTGTTGTTGTTGTACCCTGGCTAAAAGACTCCATGGAACATCCGAACAGCCGTAGTACGTGAACACTAAGGTACAAATGCATCAGCTAGGGATGAGAACATTACGTGTGTGACTGTTTTTTGATTACCCCACCACGTGGATAGCCACACTCCGACTTCGAGGGATTTTGGAGACTGCTAATGTTACGCTAGGAGCTTGTCACGACTGAAGACAGTCCCCGCGTAACTATGCAGAGCATAACAACATGTTGCTGTAGCCTTGGTGTTCTAGCTTATGTCAGTTGGTCTGACACAGCCTTAAGCCAAGACGGTGTGTGTGTGTGGGGGAGGGGGGGGGGGAGGGAGAGAGAGAGAAAGACAGCCAGCCAGATTGTTTATTGTAACATGTATCCTCGTAACCCATGAAGAAAAACGCAGCTCTCTGAATCATTCGTCCAACTTTTTTTTTTTCTCATTAATAATAGATAGTTTTCACGTTAAATAATTAAGAGGATGGGGGGGGGGGAAGAGATGGGGGGGGGGGGGGGGGGGGGGGATGAGGTAAGGGAAGGAAGATTCGGATGGTCGCCCTATCTTGGACAGCATTGTCGCCGGCGTGAGATTAAGTGGATGACAGAAATTCATTAAGTCAAGTTGCAAAGCGAAACGACTGCAGGCGGAAATCTAAACAAATCTTAAATAAATGTCAGCGAACCGCCCAGAGAAACGTGGACAAACGAGTCACAAGACACACACACAAAGCGTTTCGACCTCATAGGTCTTCCTCAGGTGAAATAAAGACGAACAAAATAACGAAAATGCACTTAGCTTTGATCGCTTCAGATTTGCTTCTGAGTTCAGCGCAAGGAAGGCCTTCCTTGCGCTGAACTCAGAAGCAATCTGAAGCGATCAAAGCTAAGTGCATTTTCGTTATTTTGTTCGTCTTTATTTCACCTGAGGAAGACCTAAGAGGTCGAAACGCTTTGTGTGTTGTCTTGTGACTCGTTTGTCCACGTTTCTGGGCGGTTCGCTGACATTTATTTAAGATTTTATTAAGTCAGACAATTTCTGTTTTTAATCAGGCACCTTGTAAAACTCTTATCACCATGACCCTCCTCCTCGTCGTAACTGTCATCACTGTCCACCACTTGACGTCACTGTCAAAAGAACTGTAATCACTATCTACCACTTGACGTCACTGTCATCTGTAATCACTATCCACCACTTGGCGTCACTGTCAAAAGAACTGTAATACCTGTCCACCACTTGACGTCACTGTCATCTGTAATCACTATCCACCACTTGACGTCACTGTCACAAGAACTCGTCATCGTCATGGTTATCACCACCATCAATCTTAATGTTGCGAAGAAGTTAAACGCGGTTGTCGATTTCGGTCGTGTCGATATCACCGCTATCGTCTTCATCGCCGACATCATCGCGGACCTTAAGACCTTTGACTTCGAATCGAAGAAAACTGCCGCCTTTAAGAATTATCGTTTCATTTCTGATGTCGTCGTCCTTGTCATGGTTATCGCTATGAAGGAAATGCGAAATCACGAATGAGATTAAAATGTTCATCATTTCTTTCATTTTATGCGGCAATACCCTGGAATTTACTACTTTTTCATCCCACGTCATGCGCCTTCCTTCTCGACTTTCAAGTCTGCACTTAAAACGTATCTATTCTAACGCCAGTTGCAGGATACCACCTGAAATTTTACTAAATTACTACACGTCACTTGCACACTTT